>SRQH01000060.1:0-68152 GCA_018360345.1 Claviceps sp. LM84 group G4
TGGTGATGAAAAGAGGAAAAAAAGGACCGACGGTAGGTCCAGATACCTGAAAATGAAATGTTGTCTTCTTTGGAATGGGTTTGAGGTGTTATGGGCAATGCGAAAAAAAAATTGGAATTTAGAGTTGGCAACATGACACTCTAAGGGATTTGATAGAGCGGGTCTAAGGTTGGGTCGTCCGATCTTATTCCCGAAAAAGTGATGTTTTATCCGGTTGACCCTCGCGCCCTGTCAGCCGCTGATCAGCTTACTACTTTGCCCCATGACATCCTCCTGATGTATGCACGCACGCTCATTGGCTGTATCCGTCACAACATTGTGAGATAAAGGGCTTCCCCCCTTTATCCCTTCTTGCATCACTTCCGAGTTTAGACAATCATGAAGAACAGACACAACGAGTATTACCTTGGTTACGAATGCATGCATTGATACTTTATTTGCTTACCCTGTTTATCCCAACAGCGACAAACTAACTACATACACTAATACAAGTATAATCAAACGAACATATATCTCTATACCCCTCTGGAAATGGCACCCTCGGACGAAGCCATCGCCTTCTACCACGCCGTCTACTCGGCCGTGCAGGAGATCCCGCCCGGAAAAGTAACCTCCTATGGGCACATAGCCAGCCTCATTGGAACGCGTAAGAAGAACCCGTCACAACACAAAAACATGCATGCATGCATTCATTCTCCTCTCCTATTTCTTCACCTTCTTCTTTTCTTCTTCTTCTCCCTCTCCATGACTCATGTACCGGGATGCACTGTACAAGCATCGCCTTGCTAACTGAATCAATGATGCCTCCTCGATCATGATACATGCATACATAGCCCAGCGACCACGCCAAGTAGGCCTATGCCTCAAGTACCTATCTCGGCAATCATTGCCAGGCTTTCATGAAGGCAACGTGCCGTGGCAGAGGGTCGTCAATGCCAAGGGTGGGATATCACCTCGGTAAGTACTAAGTACAGGAAATACACACCCAACCCGCGTACTACCTGGTACACTACCTTGGGTATGTATGTACTTTCGACTCACCCATCTTGCCCACTACGCTAGGTCACAGCCCCAGGGTGTTCAAGATCAGGCAGCTGCCCTGCGCGCAGAAGGCGTAGAGGTCACGAGGAGCGCATTGGGTGAGCTGACGGTGGATTTTGGCGTTTATGGGTGGTTTCCGGGGATGCTGCCTTCGGAAGCGTTGGACGGTGAAGATGAGGGCGAGGGCGAGGGTGTTGACGAAGGCGAGGACGTTGCGGCGTAATCTCACGTAGACGGTACATTCATTATGTAGAGTCACGAGTGAAAGAGAGACGAAGGCGGCCATATTATACTCATACACGGCCGGCTTCTTGAGCTGCATCGACGAATGCGATTCTCAAGCCGGGCTATACCTATGTAGAAGCAACTCTTTAAATACGCATCTGGACCGTGGCATGCTCGCCCACTTGCTGCTTGCTCTTTGGGAATTCGAGACATCAGGATTTCAGACACGAGGTCCGAAGGAGCGTCGCAGAAGTGGATATGACACGAGGTAAGCGCAGCAAGCATCAAAATTACCAGCCAGCCCATGTCTCATTGCACTCAAAACAAATCATTCAGAGAGCCACGCAATTCCAGCACGTAAATTGGATAAAATCTTCTTTGTTTGAACTACCTCACCTGATACCTCGCAGGTTGCCAACAAACATGACGCATCTGTGTGCTCGTCTCGTCACTCCGCCAATCCACCAAAATATGATAACCCACGTGTGGGAGAAAATGCTCTACATGGCATGAAAGACTAAAAAGAAATGTCCAGAAAAGAAATAGTGCTCAACACAATAAACGTAAAAATTCGGTTGCCTCCCCAAACGCCTTTCCACAAGGTAAAAGAAAAGAACTGTATAATGCTGAGTGACTGGCACTCGAGGTGCGCCACGGTGAATCGCACATCTGATGTGACCCAAAATCCCATTCGTCCTAATAATGCATCCGGATTATTGTCTGCGAAGTCGAATTTGCCGGATGATCGTTGGAAACGAAATATGAAGGGGGCCTCGACTGGCTGTCATAGATGTAGCCTTTTGGTCGTGGTCGTGGGACTGTCGGTCGGACGCTAGTAAACAGGTGTCGTCGTATCATGCCGCGACGCGTGGTATCTCAGAATTGACTGCATGAAACAACAAACACCACAAAGAAAAAGAGGCAGGGTATGCTGCAGATTGACAACATCTTCTGATGTGTCTCTTACGAGGCGGGAATCCAGACGAGCTCGATTATGCCGTCGATATTACTCATAGGCTGCGAGTCTGGATGCACCCATCGCTCATCATTCTGCTTCCGCGTGTATGTTTGCAAAATGGAGCCGTCCGATTGCACTTCTGACTCCTCCATTTCCCATGCGATCTTTCTGCCCGTCTTTTCGAGATTTGGTCGTCGAGGTCCCATCACGAAGTCGAGGTTCCAGCCTTTGTCTTCGGGGGCAGCATGCAGTGTGCCCTCGACCTGATTGGTGTCAAAGGTCACGCCTTCCGGGTAGTGTGCTATTGAATATCCAGATATGATGAAATCATCGGCGGTTTGGAAGCGTTGCAGCGTGCAATCTTCTCCGCAGCTATGAGCAATCTTGGTGTACTGGCTGGGCTTGGCTTTGTGCCAACCACCGCCGCGGTAATGGTGAAGCGAGAGTGGTTTGATGCCCCATTCGTAGAATCCCGCGGGGTGACCAAAGATGTCCAATTGCCACAAGTCCCAAAATGTGGTCAAACGGGTTTCGGTGTTTTCATATATGCACTTGCGGAGGAGAATATCACCCTGCGGGCCCCATCCAGAGTTGGACTCAGCTATCTTTTCGCTTGTGGTGCAGCTGTCGTAAAGTTCCGAGATCTTGGCCGCCATGGGCAACGACAAGAAGACACCTCCTCCACCAAAGGCCTGGGAGCCGTGTCTCTCAATCGCGCCAACATCTTCGGACAACGTGCCAATGTACATCTCGCGAGTGTGATCGAACTTTTCCATCTTCTCAATCAAGGCGTGCATGCTCGGGAAAAAGGTGTCGTCGTCACAAGTGACCAGCCACTTCTTCGAGTGGGCGTCAGGATGCGAGTACAGCGTGGGGACCAGGCTGAGATATCGGACTGCCATTTCCAGAGAGGAATCCGAATGATAAACGACCACGTCAATCCCGACGTCTCCCAACAGGTTAGCGACCTCTTGGAGCTCGTCATCATTTGCATCGAGTAGCATGAGTAGCAGCTTGCCGCCGTTGGAATTTCCCCTGCTGTCGGTGAGCCAGAAAATCCATTCATTGATGGGAGTGGTCTCGGGGTCCATAAATCGCTTGAAAGTAGTTGAAACGCCAAACAGAAAGTCGGTGGCGTTGACCGTAGACGGTAAGCCCGATGCCGAAACCTCAACTTCCAACGGCTTGTCGCAGCTTTCTTCGCCATACAGCTTGTTGACATCGACCGTCTTGAAAACACCGTTCAGGAGGTTTTGGGAGACCTTTGTCATGCGCTTGCGCTCCAGCCCTTCAGTTCTGGTGAACCTGACATACCGCTTCATGTATTGAAATCGTTCGTCGAGGTTGTACTTTTGCCTTATCTTTTGCAAATGGGGGATGTCGACGCTGCAGTTCATGTTGGGTCTGCTGGAGACCAAATTGTTGTCTCCGAGCACGGAGCTTCCTGTCAAAGGTGACTCGCTCTCGTCTAAAGTCTTCTGTTCGTGAACGGGGCTTGCCTTGACGCCAACTTTGTTAAATAATCGAGGTCGAACTCGTACCGAGTCTGAGCGGATAAAGGCCAGAAGAACGAGTAATACGCACAGAGCGGCAAGAAGCGCTCTCACACAAGGGCTCCTCATTGTCATGGAACGTTTGGACCCAAGAAGTGCAGATCCCATGATGATGTTGACAGTGCTGAAAATGGGAGAGAAGAAAAAGAAGAAAGAACAAGGATAACAAAAGGCGCTAGAACAAAAAAACACCCCTTTACCCCGTCCTCACAGCGAGCCTCTTCTTTTTCAATGCAATCAGATTGTTGTCATGAGAACCTTGGCCGCTGCGATCTAAGCTTCTGGAAAATCGACGTAGACACCCGTGTGTCGAGGCTCGTCGGGTCGGCCTTTTGATATCGGATGCGACAGCAGAAATCCTGAGAGATTTGCTTTTTTGGCGACTGTATTTACGAATCGGAGTCAAACGAGAGAAAGGGCGAAAAGCTGGTGGTGAAATCGACGAGGGCTGTCTTGTTACAGACTGCCGAGTGCAGGCAGGCGGAGTAAAGAGGGTTTCCTCGCGGTCCGGCTATTATAACGACAGTCGACAGGGCGGAGCGGAGCGGTTAACGAGCGGAAACAGAGCCAAAGCCTGTATCGGTTGTCTGGTGTTCGACGTCCGGCGTGAAAAATGAAGCAGATGTTGTCAAGGCCGACGAACGAACAAGGACGCAAGGTTACAGAAGAGGTGAAGAAGAACGAATGTAAGGGCTTGCATGTGCGTGGAGAAGCGAAGCGAACGAAAGGAATCCTCGACAAAGCGACAGCAGACAGCAAGCAAAGATACAGCGCGAAAGGAAGGCACGAAAGAGTGTTGACAGGCCGGCACCTGGCGAGCCGTCTTTTGAGCGACGTTGAAGTTCCTTGTGCGTGGAAGGGGGGGGTGAGGGGGTGCAGCACGAAAAGTGGGCAGACACCAGGCAAGTCTGTATATTTTCGCTGCAGCGTTCGGCTGGGCAACTCGGTGCATCCGTTCCGTCCCGTGGTTACGAAGTATTTCGTACTCCGTATAGGCACTGTGGCTGGGCAAATTGGCTGCGATTGGACAGAGTACTTTACAACATGTGGTACAGGCTATAGCCAGGGCCCAGGGGGATGAACTGAAGTCTGACGCACTGCTCAGGGCGCAATTACGGAGTAGAATTGCGGGCGAGAAATTATGCTCAGGAGTCAGGACTGCACACGATGACACGGAGCGTCTGGTAGGTTTTCTGCGCTGCATCTACAGTACGAATTCTCTGGTGGCGAGTATTCTACTCAGCGGAGCACCAGGGTCCACGACTCCAGCGGTCAATGCAAGGGCCACCTTGCCACCCCACGACCCCTACGAACTTAGCTGCTGGCCTAAAGACCTTACGGAGTATGCTGTTTCCGCACAGTGCCACCGCACCAGCGGTCAGCCATGTTCGGTATAACCGGGGGCGTCGCCGCGTCACCCAGCTCTATGATACAGTAGGACCTGATGTAGGTACAGTACCTACCGAGTATTCGCACGCGATTCTGCTTGCTTATATCGCGAGTTCGCGACCCTGTCTGCGGCAGCACGACGCCCAGCAAGCTTGAGTCTTGAGTCTTGACGGAGAGTAACATCCACAGGGGGCCAAGACCTTGCTTCTCCCGGACTCTGTCTTCAATGCCAGCCTACGCGACAGAGCTGATGCAGCTGGGCTCGGCTTTCACTCCATCGTACAGGCAGACGATGCTGTCGACTTTCTTGACTTGTTACAGCCCGATCCAAGATGGCCTTGCCATTATGTATGTACATACCTACATACATACATGCATACCTAGCATGCTAAAAGCCAAGACGAAAGCCAAGTCGCGGAGTTTCCATGTTGCCCCTCCTGAGGCTGCCCCTTTTTGAGATTCTAACTCCGTACCTTGGGTACATACAGTAGGTACCTTAGGTAGTTTGCGAACCCCCCCTTTCCACGCCCCCTTTTATCCCCCACCCCAAACTTCAGAACCACTTCGGATCTACGGAGAGTACCTAATCTTGTGAATTGGCCGCCTTGATAAGCGCAGCCAAGCGCAATGCCTAATACATATATGGAAACGCATTGCTGAAGATATGTAAGTAATTACTTTGAACAAGAAAACTGTTGGGACTTGAGAAACTCATCGTCGAACCCGCGAAAGCTGTCCAGTGCCCCGGTCTAGAGGAAACAGTTTCGTGGTTCTTTTGCCAGCCATCAATGGTAGAATCGCGCAACCACATCTTTTACGTATCTTTCGTCAACTTGACCGCGCTATAGCACACCTATCTGCGCAGATTACCTACCTATGTACCTACGAATGTGCAATCTGTACTCCGTACGCGCGGATGCAACATGCAGCAGGTGTCACTCATTTCCCGTCGTAGCTGTATGCCTCCAAAAGGATGCCCTGCTCCGAGCTCGATGGTGTCAATTCTCCAGTATGTACTCTCTTTCCGGGGTGTCCAGGATCCACTACTGCTCGGTGACAGCGGCCGCCTCCTGAGTCCTCAGCCAGCATGAATGTCATGGATGCGCTCATTTTGTGGAGGTCTCATGTCAATCCGGAGTACATGTGCGCGTGCGCGCACACATGCAGATGTGTGCTCTGTAGACGACGACAAATTAACGCTGTTTCTTGGACAAGACAGATCTAATGATACCATCACACCTATTTCTGTATGCTCTTCTAGGTAAGTTCTAACAATTCTTCAACGGCAACATTCGGTCCGCCTTATTATTCATCCCCAATTTAACCATGTCTGATCTGTGCACCGGGCCACCGGCACCGCTATGTACCCCGTAGTGCTCCACTTGATAATTCCATCGACAATCAACCGATGCAGGGCTCCCCAGTTCGAGTCCTTGAAGCCTGTAAAATGGCGACCCCTCAAATTGAGCCAGAACTTTGCACATGCGCATTACTGGTTTCGGGGGTGTTCAAGCGGAAGGACCACATGTATCATCCACAGAGGCTACGGAGAAAGTACCTACGGAGTACAGTCTCCTGATGTTACTTCATCGATCCCTTAGCGGGCCGAAGACAAAGCACAGTGCTGGAAATTTCGTCAAGGGGACACCGTGATTTTATGTAGCAATGGCACAGCCACTATGTACTTGGAACAGGTACCTACCTAGGCAGTCTAGGGCTGGGGATTCTCCACTAGGAATCAACAAGCCTCCCTTCGTCGTCAAGCACTCAAGCACGAGACGTCACAGCGTGTTTCGAGAAACCCCCGAGCCATCTCATACTCCGCACTTGCGTCTCAGAGATTCATGTAACAAGAGTTTTGCATGTGTGCCTGAATCAGCCATCTCGTCTCATCGCAAACCGAGGCTTGTACGCACCTACGTACCTTAGGTACTCCGTATACACTCCGTAGTGGGTGTCTTTTTCAAGAGTTTCACTCACGAGTCACGACTACCTACATGGAGGTATGAAACTCATTGTGGTGAACTTCCCCATCTCCAACAGCCCAAACAAAAAAAGTCGACATACTCCGTAAGTCTGTATATATATGGAGGGGCTAGATAGAGTGCAACTGCCAGGGTGAGAAGAGCTTTATATGTACTCCGTATGTATGTACATACCGTATACACTGGGAAAATAGACCCGGCACCGCGCTTTGACCAAGTCCACAAACCTGCAGGATCTCCATATAACCCGTGCCAGACTTGCTTCAACATCCCTATCATGGCCAGCAATCTCTGCTCATGTGAAGGTATTTTGGGATGGCATCCCAGCTATAGAGGTCTCACTTAAGGAAGTTTGGCACGGGTTATGCGGAGGTTATGCAGGTTTGTGGACTTGGTCAAAGCGCGGTGCCGGGTCTATTTTCCCAGTGTATACGGTATGTATATGTATGTCTCACGAGTCACAAGGGATGCTCTGACACAGACTCACACAGGGCTCTGAGTCCTGCACTGTAACTCAATATATTTAGAGATTCCGTACACTCAACTGTTCAAATTCGCAAGCAAGGAAAGAACTTGGCCTTGGTTCAGATGAATCTGCTGTCGCACTGCGCCAAAGAGGACATCTGTGCTGCACTGCTGCGTGTTCCCAAAAATTCTCCTTTGAGGCTTTCTGAAAGGCACGAAATACCATGCACATACATACCTGAGAGGCTGAGGGTCTGCTTGCGTGGACTGCTTGCGTGGACGGCTTGCGCGGACGAAGGAAGCGGCATGGATTCTGGCGATCAGTTGTGCGGCACGGATGAACCGATAGGACCCGGTGTCGATCGCATGTATGTACTCCGTAGCCTGTAGCATACTCCGTATGTACATACGTTACTTCCATCATCTACGGAGTATGTACCTACGTATTGTACTCTGTATGTTTGCCGTTGACGACGATTGAGCGACTGACTCGGTGACACGGAGCAAGCGGGCTTTAGGTCACCAACAAGGTTTGGATCGAATTACATATACGGAGTACTCCGTATGCTACGGTTGGTCGCTTGTATGAGGTACGGAGACAGATTCGTGCGCTCCGAAATACTGACGCAATCAACGTGCACGACAAGTGCAATGAGCTCAAAACGATGCATATCACAATCAGCAGAACTTCCCATGTCATCTGCATCGTCAAGAATCAAAAGTATGTGAAGCTGCAAGGGCAACAGGGTTCCTCGAGTTGGTTGTCTCCTTATTTCTGGAGTCTGAAGTTCTGAACACGCCCATGTGAGGGGGACCCATTCAACAATGCAATGCACATACAACTACGGAGTACAAGTTTCATAACAAG
Organism: Claviceps sp. LM84 group G4; assembly: GCA_018360345.1. Taxonomy (NCBI): domain Eukaryota; kingdom Fungi; phylum Ascomycota; class Sordariomycetes; order Hypocreales; family Clavicipitaceae; genus Claviceps; species Claviceps sp. LM84 group G4. The sequence continues at coordinate 8,485 of SRQH01000060.1, forward strand.
AGGTCCAGCAGCAGCGCCCACGTAAGAAACAACAACCATACCTATCTTGCCCAACACTTTCCCTCCTTATCAAGTCTCGATAGACTTCACAAGCCTTTACATGTGAGTGCCGCAGTAACAAACCCGTCGTTTAGATCTCGTTCACGGCCCCGCGAATGCACGCGTCGCAGGAGGATCACGCATATGCATCATTGAGTCGCAATTCTGCAACTCCTTTTGTTTTTCTCGCATGCAGGCCCTTCGCGCACAGTTGAAAACGGCCTCGAGCCTCGAGGGTTCATCTCAATTTTGTGGCAGCCCTTGGCAAGCGCTTGGCAATGGGCATGGATACTTTTTTTTTTGGTCCACCCTTCTTCCCAAAAGAAAAAAATATGTAAAAAAAATTGTCAAGGTCGGAGGTCTACCTTACTTGCTCGCTAATCGCATTTCCTTGTTCACATCCCCGTCCGCAGAAACTCACGAGTTTTCTCGAAGACTGTGAACAGAATCGTGTTTCGGAGAGGTGAGTGGGCGAGGGGGCAACTTGAGGAGTCCAGCTCTGTGCCCTTACGTACTACTGGCGCATCTGAGGTTATCAACGCGACGATGACGAGAGCATTCATGCCATCTGGCCTGAAGGCTTTACTGCCTTACTCTTGAAGAAAAAATGGGGGATCCAGACATTGGCTCCTGTCCCTATTCTTCCTCCTCCGCGCTGTGATTCAAGACTGTTGTGATGGCGCATGAATCTCTCCTCGCCCAGCTCGTTTCGCGTCTGGACATGGTGAAGACTTTTTGGACAGAGTCCAATTGGCTTTACACAGAATGCTTCGCTCGTTATTCAAGTTCGTCGAGGAAGCTCATCCAGATAAACAGACCCCCCATGACAAATAACACCACCGCGGTGACTATCCCTGCCCCGACTCTATCGCCCATGGTGATTGGCCTCGTTGTTTTCTCGCCATTGTCCTTCCCGCCTGCATTCGGATTTCCCTTGGATGTACCACCGGTAGAATTGGTCAGTGGAGCATCCGCATTCTCAGTTAGAAGACTCAGGACCGCAGCCAGGACGTCCATGTATTCGCCCGCGCCAGTCGTCTTGTCTATGGCTGGGTCGACGAACTTCCCGTAGTTCCAATAGAAGCCGCACTCGCGACCTGATGAACCACCAGTGCATTGCCTTATGGCTGCTTGCGCCGACACTCGAAGGGTGTTGAAGATGGTTTCTTTTGTGTGCGGCGCGAGTTGCGCCACCACGGCAAGCCATCTGTGGACATATCCCTTGTAAGAGAGCATGTCAGGCGTGCAGATTCCCTTGCCGTTCATGCCTTCGCATGGCAGCTCGAAGGCGATGTTATTGGGGAAGAAGCTGCTCAGCAGTGCGGCGAGGAGCTTGTCGAGCCGGTTCTTCCACTTGTCGTCTTTTGTCTGGCGCAATTTGTCAGTCTGAGTGTCGAGAATTGTTTGGGGAGGGATGCGCAGGAGATTTGTAGTATTGGATGAGAAGAAGAATAGGGGCAACAGAGGGCTACCTACGTGGTTGTACATGAAGGCAGCACCTTGGACGACAACACCGGCATTATACGAGTATTGTGCTTTTACGACAACGGAACAATTGTCCTTGACGTTGGCGCCATCGTACACTGCCCAGTTCTCGTGGTCGATGAATTCTACGCCCCATAGCCAATCCCAAGTCTCTTCGGCGCGTTGGGCATAGGTGTCGTTGTTGGTATATCTTGCGAGTCGTGCGCCCATGTTGAAAAAGATGCCATTCGCAATAGCTGTCAGGAGAGAGAAAAACAAAGAAGAGACGTTAGTTTGACAAAAGTACATCCATGTGATAGAGGGATCGGGCCGGACTGTCGAGGAACGACTTAGAAGAGAATGAGAAATTCACGAACTATTTTTGTAGTCGTATCCTTGATTCGTCGGTGGAATCTGCCACCGTAAACCGCCATTGCAAGTCTCATCATGACGGCTAGGATCTGCCTGCGTATTCCAAACCGCTTGCGCGAGAGAAAGCCATTGAGGTTGATCGGCCGGGGGGTCGGGGAACTTGTTTTCGGCGGCGAGCATGGCGGTGAGTCCCCAGAAGCCTTGATCGTCGTTGCCTAGAGAGAGGGTGTGGTTCTCTGGCATGTAATTCCGGTTACTGCCGACTTGATGCAGCATGCCTTGCATGACAATCTTGTTGTAGCTTGTATCCCCTGTATACTTCCAGTAATCGACCATCGTTCCCATCAAAGCACCGCCCTCCCACCAGTAGTACGGGCCTAAACCTGACGCGGGGGGGCCGGGGAGGATGCCGGGGATCTGGCCGGGCTCGTCTCCGTGGTACAAGCTCATGAGATCTTGTGCGACTGATTTTGATGTTTGGATGATATTTTCTAAACCCGGAGATGTGTCAGATTTCTTGACGCGGTATTTTTGACTTGCCACGCCGGAGATGTAGCATATCTTGGTCGAGTTCTCAGTAGCTGTTGATCCAAAAATGAAGACGTACCTCTGGTGTTAATGCTGTACCCTTGCTGCGCACTTACCATTCGGCCAGAAAGACAGCAGCCGATTATCACAAGCCATCTCGGCGACCAACATTTTATTACCATGCCTGCTGGTCGGTATTGGAAAGTGAAGCTCTTTCGCTGTATTCTTTCTGCGCCAGAACGACTGGAAGCTTGAATCCTTTCCAGGCGACAGGCTGCTTCTTTGAGAGAGGCCAGAAAAGGAAGAAATAAATGGAAGGGTTATGACGAATATTACGGATGAGGATAGGCGAATTTCGAGAAGCTGGACAGAACGACGATTGTTCAAAGACGTTTATTCGCTCATTCCGAGCAGGGGAGGCGGGCTGTGAGTTGATGTTGATCCTTGGGCGATAGCGGCACAACTTGGCCAAGAAGTCGTATCCTTAAGTCTCACCAGCTCTTCAGTCTTGTGGAGAAACTGCCGTTACATGTACATGTACAAAGTAATTACAGACCTGAGACCTCATTGAGCAGTCGGGGACAGATCCTGATATTCGGCCTTTCGGCTCCGACCAGACGGGGTCAAGAAACGATCTGTCAGGCGCTTTCGGGTGCTATTTCGGATACTGCACGTGCACGAAGAGCGGATGGACTTCATGACCACGAATGCGAATGCCCTTCCGGAGAAGGGATGTACGCGCATCTTTATTTAGGGACAAAAAAAAAGCGGTTTTGCCAAGACTTGACTGAGGGTGGTGGCGCGTTGCGAGCATGCGGTGCGGATAGATGGTTGACACAGATGATAGATCTGCTTTGCGCAAAACGGCAGAGGGGCATATCCACTTTTGATCTCCCTTGATGAGTGGGCACATAGCATGCCGTTGAAGTTTGTTCAAGGCAGAATTTCAGCTGGAACCTTTCGAGAATGCGGCTCACAGACTGCTTGTTGAGCTGCTTGTTGTCGCCATGAGCATTCTCGCCGAGACAATCTCCACGAATGGGAATCTCTTGACTTTCAATGGCTAGTAAGTCGTGAGTTTCTTGAGGCTGTGTTGTCATGTTGCTCCATTGGACCCAGCTGAGCCGGGCGGGTTGGGCCGGGCTGGGCGTTAGCTGGTGAGGCTGGACCTAAAAACTATATTGTAGATTCGTAGCTCATTCCAAACGCATGCATCCGGAACGTTATGTACATACCTACCTATGTATGTATGTACCACATGTCTGATCAGTATCACATCCTGCTCTTCTTATTAATAATTTGACAAATCCCATCGAGGATGTAGGTACGCGACATGCAGGCACACGGGTGATGCTGCACAGTGCAGATCATCAACAGCCGCCGCGTCTCGCACACCTACTATGTATGTAAATACATATGTACAACAAGCAAATCCCCCCCAGGAAAAGCCGCATCTCTTCCCGATGCAACTTTTACTCCCGGCGCCCGAAAGCATCTACCATTCAAGCTCCTGCCCTCCGATAGCCATAAACTTCCCATGCGTCGTCTCAAACGAAAGGTCGTCAATCTACGGTCATGCCATTAATGTGAAGTTCAACGTGATTTGCCGATAGCAAGGTCTTGCAGTGAGTAGGAATTACGAGAAAAGGGAAGAGAAAGAGAAAAAGAAAGGACGTACCAGCTTCAGCACTTGACGCGAACTTTCTTCCACAGTCACCGACGGCTCCTGCACACCAACAGCGTCGGCCAGATTCTGTCCCATCTCTGTCTGAACCCATCTGCGAAGCAAAAAAACATTAGTGACAAAGGTCTACTTTCAGCAAGAGACGGCTGGAGCCTGGAACACGGGCATCATCACACTCCAGTGTCCACATACCCGGGATGCACAATTCCAACTTTCAATCCCATATCTCTGAACTCAACGCTCAGCTTCTTGGCCAGCCAATTCGCTGCGGCTTTGCTCATTGCATATGCCGTGTTGGGGTACGTCTCATGGTCTAGCGAGCCAATGCTTCCCGCGATACTTGACACGAGGATGAATTTCCTGCGCCTTGCATCTGCGGCATCGGTCGCTTGGAGGAACGACCAGCAGGCGTGGAAAAGTTGCAGGGGCCCGATGGCATTCGTCGCGAAACACGCTTGTACGCTTTCAATCTGGGTGTTTAACGTGGTGGTGAAGGAGGGTGCGGTGCCAGCATTCGCAATTACTATGTCAATGCTGCTGATGTCTTGGGATGCCAGTCGCTCAGCGAGGGTGTTGTAGGCGACATCTTTGTCCTCGTCGTCTAGATGCATCACTAGGAGTCGCGAGCAGGAGCCTGTTGGGAGGGACTTCAACGACAGGGCCGTCTCGTGAGTCGGCTTGCGCACGGTCGCGATGACTGTCGTTGAGGGACGGAGCAGCAGATCTGATGCGAGCTGTCTGCCGATGCCTTTGGGGCTGGTTGAGAATTGAATTTGGGTAGAATTTGGGGACTTGTGATCGCGATGCAGTGCGTACCTCTATTGGCGCCCGTGATGAGGTATGTCATGGTCTGCGCCATTGTCATTCTTAAGCTCGTGTCGTTTGAGTAAAACTTTGCTAAGCCGTCGGGTGTAAAATCATGCAAAGATCTCGTCTTCATCAATCTGACGATAGCTGGCAAACTCGAGTCTCACAAGGCACTGAGGTACAGCAGTTGGCGCCAAACGTGACTTGCGGCCATGATAGAATCATAGCCGTCTCCAAGTCGGATGACCGCATGCGGCAGTACGTGGAGGCGACGTCAGCTGACGATTTGCCCCAGCCATTTACCTACCTAGGTACCTGGTATCACAATTCCGCGTTAATAATAATAAGTCAGAGTCTAACTACAAGCAAAGCTTCCAGTATTAATGGCATCTAGAGGTACCTACCTATGTAACTAATTAGACTCTAGAGGGATGTAATTTGGGTGATAAAAAAGAGTTGCCCACCCCACCCTAAGCCACCTTATAACGTAGACCGAGACGATCAGATGAACCCTCGTCGACCTCTCGGACGGTGACACATTATCCATCATTCATCATGCCATTCTCATGTATAAATATAAAAGTCATTCCCATGCGCAATTCATCCTGAGCCGACGGGGGTATAGAGGTACATTAACTCCCCGGCAGATTGACTTGCACGAGGCTTTAAGCTCGGCTTTAAGCTCGGCTTTAAGCTCGGCGTCTCGATAACCAACGAGCTGGTAGCCACGATGCTACCCAGGGGCCAGCCCGGCAATCATGTAGCCAAGGAATTGTTCTTCACTCTCGTGAACTCATCAATTAACCAATCCATGTTACAGCTACGAAACCCTGACTTGGTTTCCATCTCTATAGTTACATCCTGTTGCAAATCAATAACCTGACGTTTCTCCAGCCACTCACTCTACAATTAGGGAAGAAAAAAAAACCATGACAACGCCCTCGCCCATAAACTGTCCCGCTTGTCTATCTCAATACATCATGTTATAACACGAGCCCTTTCATCGATCATGGTTTGGAATTTCACTCGCGAAGTTGTGTATGCTAAGACAAATTTAGCACATCAGCAAATACTATGACGTAATGTTAGCTGTGACGAACCTTATGTCTTCTCGGTACTCGGGGTCCGCGCCGTACACAGGTCCGCTGTTCGCTACTACCATCGGATCGCCTGATGAGTCTATCGAGCCATTCATCGCCAAGTCAAGCGTGTCAGCTTTGCGCTTCTTTCCTTTTCGCATTGAGCTGAGATGCTCAAAATAGCCCTCGGGGACGCCTGTCACGTAGTTGCCGTTGAACACGCCGATTTCAAAGTCCTCCACCTTGCTGTCCTTGTCGGCCGCATCTCTGCAAGCAGCCTTTAAGCCCTCTAGGGTCAAGTAGACAAGGTGGTCTGCCTGGATGTATTCGGCGATTTCTTCCGTTGTCCGACCGTGCGCAGCAAGTTCTACAACGAGTTAAAATAATGAAGCAAGCTACTTTGATGAATCAAGACGGCATCTCACCTGCGGGATCGGCCAGATCAATGCCGTACTAGCTGGGTCAGTATATAGGATTCCGAGCAATGGCACACAGAATAATTGGTTTCAACTTACAATGTGCTGATTCGTGATTGCTGGCGAGCAACTCACGAATATTACTTTTTTTGCTTTGCATTCACGAACCATTTGTACCTACGCGTATCAAAGAAGGTTAGTTACTATGCTCGCGACTCATCCGAACCGATGCACCGCAACGGAAGAGGTGGCGTACAATTTCTCGAGAAGTAGTGCTAGTACACGGTTGAATTAGCAATGAGCGCTTCACCATGGGTGATTGGGAATATACGAACCCCCGAACGAGGCTGTCATCGACCAGCAAAACATTTCGCCCCTCAAATTCGCACTCAATGGGTGAGAGCTTTCGGCGAACGCTCTTTTTGCGTAGGCCTTGGTTGGGAACTAAAAGATGCAGAGAGGAAGATTCAGTTGGCCTTGCGTTCACTAGCGAATAGGGAGAGTAACTCAGGTGACGACTCACGAATAAACGTCCGGAACACATATCTTCCGTCCATGTTAGCAGGTCACAAAACCGGGAAGTAAGAGGCACGCCAGACGCGAGCAAGGAGCCTCGAATCGATAGCTCCGCAGTTGACTATCGGGAGACACGCAACGGCGTATTGATTGACGTACCGATTTTTTACAAAAGCGTTCGAGTATGGCTTGTTGAGTTGCTCAGCTAGCACAGCTGCGGAAGTATTGCTAGTCTGACAGATTCATTCACGTTAGCTAGTCGGCCAAGCTATTTGCGCATTTCATGAGAAGTGGACGGAGATATACCTCAGGGACCGGTACAACTGATAATCACCGAGATTAGCACAATTCGACAATTGAGACCATTAGTTACACTCGACAACATACCGACGTCGATCTCGTCGATGATTTTATCGCCCAAAACTTCCCTCATTCTCTTGGCCAGCTCAATCCCCATGTTCTGTCGGCTGCGATAAACGGATATGCCGTCCATGACTGTGTCGGGCCTGGCAAAATAGACGTACTCGAAGATGTCGGGGCTATAGCTTCTCTGCTCGATAACTTGGCGGAAGATGGGCGCGCAGCCCTTTTGTATAAAGACAGCCTCGCCGGGCTTGATATCACGGATATTACCGAACCCCAGCTGCTTCAGAGCAACGGACTCAGAAGCCATAAAGTAGTCGGTGGCTCCTTCCAGCGTTAGAGATGGTCGGGATCCGATGCAAAGAGGTCGAATACCGTTCGCATCGCTGCGCAAGTAGTTAGACAAAGGCGCCAAGTCATCCACTTCCAGCCTCTTCAGCTTGTCTTCAGCAAGCAGACTCACCGGAATCCAAGGATGCCGAAGCCTGCGATCATGACTGTACAGGCAAAAGCTCCCTGACACTTCTCGTACACCATTCGAAGAGCGGTAAAGGTGTCTTCAGAATTGACCCGAGACTTGCCGAGTTCAGTGAGAGCGTGGGCATATACGTTGAGCCTTAAAAAAAGATGTCAGGAACAACGTGCTTAATATAACCTCGCGATTACTCGTAACCTACAGAAGCTCCGAGTCGGAGTCTGAATTGATGTGCCGACGTGCCTCAACATCGAGGAATTCACGGAGTTCCTCAACGTTGATGAGATTTCCATTGACACTCATGCACAGGCCAAATGGAGTATTCACTTTTGCAAGGTCAGCGGGATAGTCAAGCGATCGATGGTGTGCGTTCGTCAAAATACCATAAAAGGGCTGCGCTTCTGATCTGTGACATGATTATGGTCAGCCGACTATTCGTAGACGCTTACACGGGCGTCGCATACATACGCAGAGGAGCTTCCAGCAGTCGGGTATCTCAGGTGGCCTATACCAAGGTTTCCAGGCAATTGTCGTAGTCGGGCTCCGTCACTCATGACCCTGACCGCGTGACGTGTTAGCGACAAGTTGGATCTTCTCTTTTCTTTAGAGCGAGGACATTACGTGCTTTGAAACGAGTCCGTTTCCTTTGGCTTGGTACACTCGTCCACCCTGTGACACGGTGATTCCCGCAGCATCTTGGCCACGCTGCTCTTATTATTAGCGTCCATGGTCGCTGGATGACTTGCTTCGGGTCGTACGGACATGTTGGAGGTAATACAACGACTCATGACTGTAAAGAAATTAGACAAGTCGTTCTTCTATTCCTTCTCTTTCCTCTCATGCTTCTCCAATTCCTGTTCGACGTTACGGCGAGACTGAGACTGACATATCGATGGCGGCCGTGGTGGCCTTTGGATCGCCGAGCTGTGCCGAGATGGCTAGTTAGCAGAGAACGGCAGACCGTGAATCGCGATGCGAGGAAGACGGACCAGGAGAGCGGTAACACCACACATTGCGGCTTCGATCGGTGTTGTGTCGAGTACAGTTTTCTCGGAGAAGTATGCGTGTGTTCTTGTTTGCGATCGAGACGGGTTTGAAAGAACGTTGCGCACTGCCGGATTTTCCTGCGAAAAAAAAATTGGATCATGCGCGTTTGGCGGGGTCTGGTTGCACTTTATCGGGACTTGGTACGGAACCTCTGAGCAGCCACGCGTGGCCACTGGCCAGCACTGGCCACGTCGGTCCGCCCCTGTAGTTAGGCCCTGATTCAGACCGGCATAGTGGGGTCCGACCGGCCCTAGGCACCTCGTGGTGCGCGGCGTCCATGACATTCGATCGACGATTATCCGTACTGGCTGCCAGAGGACCATAGAGATCCCCCCGATTTGACAACGCTGTGCTGTGTCACCGACTCACCAGTGAACACATGGGCCATGGCTTTGTAACATCATAATTCATAACATACATGGACAGGCATTTTCAAATTTCTGCACCGCAATCCTTCAGAGCCGCTTCACGGGGTAAAATGCCGTGACGCGAAGCTGTGCCAGTGCGCGCCAAAAATAGGCAAAACTTCGTGAGTGTGTTTGCGTCACGTGATGTGTGCGCACGTGATCGGATTTTTTTCAGGATACCGACCAATGGGAAGAGGAGTAGGCAGGAAGGCTCCACACCATACCCTCATATGTGAACTGAAAACTCGAGCATAAAGAGGCAAACACGAAATGTGCGCCTCCGCTACGCGTCGCCGCACGATTTCTTCAGTTTTGCATTGTGATTACGTGTGCCGCGTGCGTATGTAGCACAAACACAATTTTGACACGAATCATCCTTTACATATTAGCACGGCCACTGGCCAGTGTGCAGCTCTCTCCTCTCTTCATCAAACTGTGTTTTAAACAACATGTGAGGACTTGCTTTGAAGTTAAACATCCCATCAGCGATCGCCGATGACTGAATTCACCCATGCTTTAATCTGGCCTCCAAAACATGTAGCCCAAATTTGCGATAAGCAACAGTATCCAGCAGTCCCTCGCCAAACCACCTCATGAACCTCACCAAGCCGGCCCTGTCCCCAATCCATAACCAGTTCGGCGGCGATGGAAGGAAGAAGCGCCGCCAAAGTCTGCCGCTCTCCCCCGGCAGCAACCTGCTGACCAGCCTCTCCGCAAACTCATCGGGCGTCATCCGAGAAGTCTCCTCCGAGTATCGCAACTTTTGCTGAAACAAGTCATGCACGGCGGAGTAGACAGAGTCGCTCGGTAGTTCCCGATACGTCTTGTTGGTCTGCGAATTGACCTGGCCCGCCATAACGACTGTGACGCTGACGCCAAACGGCTTGAGCTCCTGACGGAGGGTACGAGAGTAGGCATTCAGGGCTCCCTTGGTGGCGCAGAAGACGGAGCTGTATACGTAGGGGGCTACGGAGGCGACGCTGCTGATGTTGACTATATGGCCACGAGATCGGATGAGGAGTCTGGAAAAGGCTTTTACCATGGCGAGTATGGCAAAGAAGTTTGTTTCGAATGTGTGGCGGGCGTCGTCTAGGTCGACGTCAATGGCAGGTATGGTATGTGAAAGCCCTCTGAGGCAGTTTACGTCAGTCAATAGGTAGGTACAAGGTGTACTTGGTTTTTATCCGGTGCGACTCGGAACAGGGGCTCGTCGGCTCACGCATTGTTAATGAGGATGTCAAGTTGGCCGTCAGTTATCCCCGCCACTTCATCGACACAAGATGTAATGCTGTCCTGGTTGGTGACTTCGAGGGGCAATGCTATCATTCCGTCACTGCGTAGAAGGCGCACGACTTCCTCACGGCGCGCGGTAGCAATGACAATATGACCTTTTTTTTAAAAAAAAGAATCGAGTTATTAGTGGAAGAAGATGAGCCATATACGACGTACGTATACCTATCGTTGCATGTATTATCTTGTATATGTACCTACCTTTGGCATGAAAAGCGCGTGCCAAGGCATAGCCAATTCCACCCGGTGTACACCTTCAGGCAAACCAATGAGCCTCTCAACGTGATTGATTGAGGGCGGCGCTGCGTGAGCGGGCCGCACTTACCCGGTAATGAGTACAATTTTTGGTGCTTCGGTCTGGTTTATCATTATGTTGACATGAGTGATGAAAGAAAACTACCAGAAACGGTTTGACACGCGTTTGTTCTTTCAAAAGCACAACGTCAACAGTGCGTCTCGTGTCTTTCATTTATTCCAGTTGTTCCGGTTTTGCCGGCCTAGCAAGGTAGTATAAAGACCGAGCACCGATGATGCGTCTGGAGTTCTCGACCTCGGCACGCGGCCGCGGACAATCGAGATTCGAAGGAGTCTATTCTTCCAGCCGCTCGAGGCGAAATTTTCTTCTACATAAACGGATGACGTGGGCACTACCTAGTTTACCGATACTCTCAATTGAGAATTATCAAATATCCTCACATCTAGGACAGAAATTTCTGTGGCTCTCAATCATTGCCTCTCTTGAACGTGAAGCTCTCTGCATAATTTGATAGAACCACGCCTCCTGATGCTAGCCTAATCGCGTGTTATATGAATGAGTCCCATAAAGTTTATCTGTGGTCTATGGACACTATCAATCATTATTGGATGTCGCCCCAATCTGACAGCAGGGCGCCAAAGAAGGTTCGCATGTCGCCCATATCACCCATTTCACCGTAATCAAGGAGTTGATTCCCGTCGGGTAGATGGTAAGGTTCGAGAAGAGGATGTACCAGCGTGTGATCAGTCATGTGGATCGCAGGTTGCTGAAGATACTCGTTCTCTGACATGGGGGCCAGGCCCGTTGGAGGAAATTGCTGAGCCTGAACAATTTTTTTTAGCATTTTCGCGTTGCCAAGACTTTCTACAACGTCCTCTTGGCTTACCACGGGTTCGTGCTGACGAATGTGTGATACGTTTGTGTCAACACTCATTGCCAAGCTAGCATCATGGGCCGGCTCCTCATCGTCGACATTCTGGGATAGTTTTGCACTTCTTTCTGCTTGATAACAAAAGTCTCGTGCGATCTGGGTAAATTCGGAAATAATACTTCCCGGCAACGCTCCTTTGGAAATATACTCTAGGTGGCTGAAATATCCGGTTGCTGCATCGAGGAGAGCGATGTTGTCTCTTGTTTCTTCATGCAAGGGATTATGCATCACGAAATCGAAAAGAATGAAGAGCCCGGACATTGGCATGACACCCATGATACTGTATCCGGGTATTGATCAGCAAGCGAGCAAGATCAGCGCAATTGAAGTCCTTTGGCAGGACTTACAAAATTGGCACATGAGGTTCAATATCGATGTGTCTTGTTAACTCGATGATAGTTCGAGCTGCCCACATGAGGTAAAGTTTGCTGTTTTCTCGTCTCACATCTTGCTGACTCGCTACGCGCATAACGAGACGCTCCAGCACCACTCGCATGCTAAAGTACAGATACTGAGTTTGTACGGCAACAAGTTTGATTCCAGATCCAGCGAGCATGCTGAGATGGTGAAAAGTTTCTCCAGGGCGGAAACCGTCGGGGATAGACAGTCGCCAGTCCTCCAGTCGTTGATACACGTGGTCTATGGCTTTTAGATATGAGTCTTGTGATTGACGTCGAGCGCTCACTGTAAACAGCGTGGTATATGCTATTGATGATATTCGTGCAAATCGAATGGCGGACAGAAACCAGTTAAATTTCTCGAACATCGAATCGGGAGCTGGAGGAATGGGGCAAGCAATGTCGTCGTCGGATATGATCTAGCTCTCGTCAGCTATCGGACTGCCCGGGACTTCTAGAGGACGGACAGCCTGGCAAGTAAAGTACTCACCGAGCTCATACGGTTCTGAAAACACGAATGCTTTTCCATATAATAGACCACCCAAAATGTCCTCATCTGGCTGACACTGGCATTGGCTGACTTATGATATCGTAGCGAGAGGGCCATCCTGGCAGCTTCACCAATCAAAGTGTCCTCGAGTTGGAGACAGCATGCGTTGGTTGCGAATACGGACTACGGTTTACGCTTAGAGAAAAGCCCAAGGGTTGAAATCGGGCGGAAATCCTTACCATCGCAGTCAAAGCCTACTTGATGTTAGCATAAAAAGGCGCAGGCTGGTGATTGCAAGGGGAAAGCGCATACCTGTAGGTTTTCTAAAGATTCCTTTGGTACGATGACATCGGCGACGTATCCTAGAGCAGTCTGGAATAGATTCCATGTCATACCCTGTCCCGGCTGAAAGGTGCCTCCCCCAACATATTGGCTACCTAGCGCAAGTACAGAATAGTAAAGGGCAGAAAATGTCCGCTCTTCCAGCGCACTACTTGATTCATCGTGGGAGAGAGTGCGGGACGTGAACTCGCCCCGGTCTAGGAAGGGATAGATTGGGTGGACGAATTTAAAGTAGGCTTTTGTCAGATGTCAGCAAGGGACTCCAAGGAGAAGTTCAAAAGGCCCTCGAGTACCAGAGGAAGTGGCTGACCGTCAATATATCGATCCGCGACGTCCTTGTATATCACTACTTGTTGCTGTGGCTTAGTAAAGTGTATAGGCGTCCACGCCGATGAATCCCGACCTCGGAGGCGCTCTGTTATCATGTCGTCAATTTTGTGAATGAGATTCTTTAGACGATCTGACCCAATCTTCTGGGTCAATAACTCGACCTGTGGATCAGAAAAGAATGCCAAAGTTGAACTTGGAACTTGAGGTCATGGAAGTTAATACAAATCACGGTTCCCTGGAGGGCTGGGAAGTGTATGAAAATACCTCGATCATCGGAAGTCTATGGAAGATATATGAGGTCAACTTCTGGTTGAATGAGACGAGTTGCATGGTGAGCGATGTAGCAACCTACCTTGATGACCCCAGTCTCGTCCGTGAGCGTCTCATTCTGTGGTCCATCCCGCAGTATGCAGTCTATATACAAATCGCTGATATCGAGATCAAACCCTGGCGACGACGAAGGTGTCTGGGTTGTTTCGGACACTACGGGGGTTTTCAGCCAAGTGAATTGCTGGCACAAAGCGCCCGGCGACTCAGGACGTCATGGCAAAAGCGCATACCTTTGGGCAAAAAACGTCTCCTATGAACGCTAAAGTGACAAGTTTCGCCACGTCTCTAATGGCGGTCAAATCAGCTGCTACGAGCTGGCTGTATAAGACTTGGGGTTTGTGAGGATGATCGACGTACTGCGCAAGAAACGCAGACGGTTGGGGCCCCCGGAGAAGAATCAGGAGCTGTTTCAGTCATCAGTGGCTAAGAAAGCAACATGCAAGGGCGACGCAAACTATTACCGATGCATCGGACTTTGCGCAGTCTGCATTGGTCACAGGACTTGTTGATTCTCGACATTTAAGACTCAAGCGCCTGCGGCGACGACGACGAGGAGGGTGATGACGGAGAGCAAACAAATTGAGCTGCGGCCTAAGCTTCCATGCACAGCTGCAAAGATGGCGGAAGTGTCATGAAGATTTGTCATGGGGATGGCGGTGACGTGGGGTTGTCGAAGGCTCGAAGGGGCTGGTCACTTGTTGGCACGTCACCCACCGGCCGTAACTTCATCCACAGGATTCAAACTGCACTGAGTCCAAGGTCATCGATGATTGACCACGAGTCCACGACAAATACAGAGCATACATATGTACACACCTCTACAGGCTACCATTCGTTAGTAGTTACTATTATTAACATCTTCTGGAGTTCTGATCTGGTACCGTATGTGTACTCCGTATACCGCGCGCACGTTGCAAGGCTCAGTTTCCACTTTTCTGTCCACCTGGCACCGAGTCCACCGACAAGTCTGTGACTGTTGACATGTGTAGGTAGGTACGTACCTGTACGGAGGTAGGAGGTACCTATGTACTGTTACATACAGAGGTACAGTACTTCTCCGTACATTCTCGCCTCGGTGCTCATTTCTACAGGACCTGAAACGCGTCCGCGCGCCCGTCACAGCCCCAATTGTACTGTGCCAAAGCCCTTTTCGATCCTATTACTGCGCTTAAAAATAGGCTGAAAACGCTAATATTTGACGCGTTGTTCGGGTGCGCCGGCATGTTTTTGTCGACTTTGTGACGAGAGCAACACGTTTTGCACAAAGAACCGCGTTCGGACCAAGCACGATTCGTCACTCGTTGAGTCGTTATACTTCGCGAATCGTAGGTGACCAACACGCGCCTCCTTACACCTGAAGTCTCATGGCTATGCGTGTACAAAGTACAACTCAGATAGCCAATTTGTTCATGTGCCTTTTTCAGAGCCAAAATCTACAATGAAACCAAAGGACGACGAAATCGCAACTATTCCTATCACCATCGCATGTTAAACTGACAGTATCTCCGACAGGCTGTCCAAGCCGTCTAGTCTGTTGCATTCATCCTCTGAGCTACCAAGCTATATGGCGTTCCGAGGGACTCAATTTGAGGCCATATTAGACGCATTACGAGCCTTGTAGATGCAAGGAAGGCAAGAAACGTCTCTCACGCCTTCAAAAAGACCATATCTGATAGTGAATGCTTGTGCAGGGTGCGTATGATGCCTCTAAGCAGCGACAAGTGCGTGATTTGCACAGCGAGTTGTTGATTTACACGGCGATACACAGCCGTCAGGAACTTGGAAGAATTGAGGGCTTCCCACGCCGTGAATTCAGATACCAAGCTTCGTAGAGGCTTTTGGTTTGTACTGAACGGAAATAAGAACTTAGCCATCACCATCAGTGCTGATGCTGATGCTGTCCTCGGGCACGATCAACCCAAAGCACGAATATACTTGCACTTCAATCGATATCATATTGATGACCGCAAATCTCTCGTTGATTTTTTTCAAATTAGTCTAGAGACCGTCCTTCTCATTTGGTACTGCTCACATGGGGTCGCTGTTCTGTTTTCTATGGCCCAGCGTATCATGCAAGCCTTCCTTTATCTTCAATAAACTGAGAGCTATCAAGAAGTGTTTACAGAGCGAGACTTAGCTTGACTTGATCAAACTACATATAATCAAGCACAACCACTACCTACGCAAGCCTACTTTCTATACCTGACGGCAAACGGAGCCGTCTCACTAGTGTCCCAGTCTCCCGAATTCAGTGGATCGCCCGCGATTCTGAGCGCCTTGAACACAATCTTGTACCGACCAGCATTCACATACGAGCCGTTCCGAAGCTGGCCGTCAAAGCCCGAGCCCACCTGGCCGCGAGTGGACCACGCCAATGGCGAACCCTCAATCTCCCACAGACTCAACGCTTCCGATGGCGGTGAGTGGCTATACGTGAGCGACATGACCACAGTGGGAGACCCAAGGGTAAGGTTTGCAACGGCGACGGGAATGGCATCGTATGCGCCTGCTTGCCCAGGAGGGGGCAGAACAAAGGTAGAGTTTCCAGGGACAGGGGCGAGATTCGGGTCGGTCGCGTTCGCAATCCACGATTCGTCGGCTGCCAGGGTCGTGGCCTTGCGCAATGAGCCGGCCAGGCCTTCGTAGGGCAGAGACATGGACGATCCGTCGGATCCGTTGACTGCAATATAGCCCGACCAGAGCAGCAGTCTGCGCTCGTCAACACCAGTGGGTGGGACGGCATTTACCTGGATGAGCTGTGATTGCCCGGGCTTGATGACTGCCTGCTGTGCGCTCAAATCCAACGACGCAGAGGCCGCCACGACTTCGTTAGGACTCGGGGACGGATGAATGCTATTCTCGGCAAGAACATAGATGGACCCTGCTGGCCTATACGTGATTTGGTAAGTCACGGTATGCTTCCCACCATTAGTGATAGTAAAGTTGAGATTTCTGTTCAAATGTTCCGTGTCGTTGAACGCAAGGCTAGGTGGCTCCAGAATTGTTGTCGCCATGGCCGCATCAAAGGCATTTATCATTCCTGCGCCCTGCTGGGCGGCAGGGGCCAGAAAGTTGAAGAATTTGCCTTCCTGGTTGTAAAGCGCTGGTTTCGCATTGGCCGAAAGAAGATTGCGAATCAAGGTGATGTTCAAGCTTCGACGATACTCGCCCAGCAACGCAATCACGCCAGCGGTCATGGGCGTCGACATAGATGTCCCGGATGCAACACCGTAGCCGCCCAAGCTGAGAGGGAGGGTGGACAGGATACTCCCGCCTGGCGCGCCGAATTGCGGCTTGAAGTTCATTTCCATGGTTGGGCCCCAGGAACTGAAATCGCTCACTGCACCACCTGTCGTGTTGTTCTCAACCACGTCAAGCATCAATTTGGCTTGGGAAGGATCGGCCATTTTCAGGGTGACAGTACGACCGGCGGATAGGCTTTTGAGCCACGACTCGCCAGTCTTGGCGGACACCATGCCTGACGCAAGGATTTGCTTCGCATCGGTCACATCGATGCTCAACGTTCCGGGGACATTGTTGTATAGCATGATATATCTGGCCCCCTTGGCTGCTGCGTTCTTTGCCTTCTGCACGAAGGTACAGGTGCCACGGCGGACGAGGACGACAAATTTGGAAAGATCGGGCGTATTAGCGGGAAACGGAGAGCAGCCATCGTCCAAGACTGTTGAGTTCAGGTTCAACGCCCATAAGGGGAGCGTGACATTGGCCCATTTGTTCGGTTTCCCAGAGACGTATCCGAAGGGCTGAGAGGCTCCTCTCGCGATGGAGAAGTTAGAAATGGTCAGCACCGCTGTCGTGGCCATATTGTCGAATGAGGCGATGCTCATCACATCGGGGGCATTGGCCATGCCGGAGGGATAGAAGGCGCCTAGGGATCCATCGTTTCCGGCAGCGACAGTGCAGGGAATCCCCTTTTCGCGAGCAATCTTACTCAGAA
Source organism: Claviceps sp. LM84 group G4 (assembly GCA_018360345.1). Classification (NCBI taxonomy): domain Eukaryota; kingdom Fungi; phylum Ascomycota; class Sordariomycetes; order Hypocreales; family Clavicipitaceae; genus Claviceps; species Claviceps sp. LM84 group G4. Next base: position 26,007 of record SRQH01000060.1, read on the forward strand.
GATTGCTCCAGAGATCTTCGCTGAAGGCACCAGCTGCTCCAATCGAAACCGTGATGATTTGTGCCCCGTCTTCTACTGCTTTCATGATGGCGGAAATCAAGACATCCGTTCTGGTAGAGCCCTCGCAACCAAAAACCTTGTACATGCCGAGAGTGACTCCAGGGGCAACACCGGTAAAGCCAAACTCATTGGTCTGGGCCGCAATGATTCCGCTAACGTGAGTGCCGTGGGAGCCGCAGCCCATGGGATCTGGGTCAGGCACAGCCGCGTTGGTGCCGTTGAACGCGTCACCCACAAAGTCATAACCGGATGAAACGAGACATCCTTTGCCGAAGCATCCTCCCAGTGCCGGGTGACGGTAATCAATATGCAGACCCAAAGTCAGCAAATGAAGAAACTTTAAGCATCGTTGATGCAACAAAACGGCATGGACCTACTCCGTCATCTATGCAAGCCACCTTAATGCCTTTCCCTGTTACGCCGCGAGCGCGCAGTTTATCAACTTGCATCATTACGTGGGGACCGAAGGTATCATTGGAAAATGTGCGGCTTTGAGCCTGTGCTTCTGGAAGAAGGTTTCCCAAAGGAATGACGTCCAATTTTGGACGCGGGTAATGAAGAACAGGCCAGACTGCCTTCACCGTTGGCTGCTGAGCCATTCTAGCGGCTGCCGTGTGTGCTTCTTCATGGTTTGGATACTGGACTGAGACACCTCTGAACAGATCCGAATCGAATTTGGTGTGAATCTTTGCATTGTCGCCCAAGGTAGCATAGAAAGATGTCGACTCCTAATCCTGAGTTAGCTAACGATTTGGCGAATACACATGGTGTTGTCGCTTACTGTCTCATCTGCGAACTCGTAAATGAATGCTTTGGGGCCGTTTTTGTGGGCGCCAAGAAGCTCTGGCGTCGCGCCTTTCAGTGCTGCCAATGCCGTCGTGAAGAGCCCAAGGCTCAGAGTGAGTGAATGCATCGTGCGAAAAAAATAATGAAGGGACAGCACCTTGGGGTATGCTAATCCTAGAGAACGTCACTAAAAGCAGAACGGACGAGCCACCGATGATGTGTGTGTCTTTTCCTGTCTTGTATTGTCTGGTCTTGCGCATTTAACTTCTGTTCCACGGCATGACCCGTCGTCACCTCTGCCGCTATTAACCGGATCACGGTAGCCGCGGAGACGGCTGAGCGATGCGTGCAGCGTGCAGCATGCTTGATCCCTGCATCCTCAAATTCCACTCCAGTGGCACTCCTGAGTCCTGAGTCCTGGAGTCCTGACAGGGCAGGTGGTAATCTTAAGCCTGGACAGCACGAGTATGTATGTACATACCTACTCCGTATATATGTATAAGTTTCGCAGCATGTATGTATGTACTTACTACTCCGTATATATAGGTAACATTAAGTTGAACGCCCACCTTGTGAAAGTGCCAAGCTGAGAGCCTGCACTTGTACAAAGTCATGCTCATGATCGGTATCCCAGCCTCCAGGGTCGTCCATACCATCAGGCTGAAGTGAGGATGAGTTTCGTACCATCAAACCCCTAAAACACACCATAGGTATTTCGATCTCTTCGTATGACCGGGCGATGGACACTTGACGAGTCACACCCTCTTGAACTAATATATGGATTGTTCTTTGATTGGTACGAGGTCAAGCACAACGCGAAGAGCCTATGCATCTAGAGTCATGAATATGTGGACGCACTCAACGCACTCAATTTGTCTCGTTGATCATGCACCGGCCACAGCTTTGATATAATATACGTACCGTCCCTCAGTCTTTGTGTCCAGGAGCGTGGTTTGACTTGTGTGGAAACGTTGGGAAGGATGGCACAATCACCCATAATTCGCTATACACCTGCTGGCGCAAGTCGCAACACCAGCTCAGTTTGAACTTTTTAAAGGACAAGTGTGCATCAGAAGCCGCCAGCGCAGTTTCTGGACTCAGCTTACACCTTTCAAACAGCCAGCGTTTGGTTATATATACTTTCAACGGTAACGCGATTCTGCCATCCTGGGCTGGCTCCACTAACAATACTATACCCAACATGTCGTTTCTCGCCCCTGCAAAGCGTGAAAGCATTGTGCTCAAATGCGACAATGATGTCCGAGTCGAAGTCGGCAACGCTGAGCCAAGTCCAATGGCTTACACCATGCTCCGCCATGACCAGGAACTCGTCACGACACTCGTCATATCGGATGCTCAGATGCGGATCGGCTAGGGACGCTGAAGCCAGTGGTGTGGGAGTGTATGCATTAGTGTGAGTAAATATTTGAATCGTGTCAGAGTTAATGCGTGTACCGGCTGCGGTCAGCTTTGCAATCAGGACGCTATTTTTCGCGTTGAAATGCTTGGTCAGAGAATAGCCCGTGATGTTCAATGAGGCGACGAGTGTGCTGTTCAAGGGACCAATCTCAAACTTCAGAGTTGATGCACCATACGCCGACATTGACATCTGTTCGCCTGGCAGTGTATAATTGAGAGGTTCACCAGCCCAACCCATCCAGCTAAGCGACAGATTGCCACTGGTGCCTTCCCATAGATCACTGACTGCGTAGATGTCCAGCATGCCAGATGTTTTGTTGTATAACAGTGCTACAATAACATGTTGGTATATGTCCTGAGCAACATGGTGGAGAACCTTCCAGCGGCCAGAATACTCGATGCCGGCCCATGTGGGAGCTTGCCAGATGTCCTCCAATTGCCAATAAAGAGATCCGAGTTGTCGTTCTGGACGGCCTGATCCAACCCGATAAAATTGTATCTGAGACCTGTAGTAGTCTGCTTGGAATATTTGCGTTGCATGGCACCAGGCCGAAAAGTTGGCGATACGGTCCGTCTTATTGGGCGTTGGGTAGTAACGCTGCACTGCCATAGTCATCTCACCCATTCCCTTACTGGAGTTGTAATAGTTGGAGATGTTCAAGCCTCCAGCGGGATAGTGGTGGTTCCTCAACATGATAGTTGAGCTATTGAAATAGAGTTCTTGTTCTGGAACGGCTTCTCTCCAGGTCGGCAAGCTTGGCATGGAGTGATAACCGAATTCGTTCGCAAAACGACCCACTGGATACGTATTCAAGTCAAAGGCTTCGAGCGAATTGTAATCATAATGGTCTGTATCTCCGTAAAGAGACCCCTCTGTGAGATTATTGTCGTATCGCTGCACGATCGGAATCGCGTTGGAGTAATTAAGCGACTGGTATCCGTTGGTCGTGCTGCTAGGTATATATGTTATACTGCGACTGTTTCCGTAGACGGCAGGCAAAAGAATGCGAATGAAGAGAGTCTCGTACTCGTCGAGGTACCTCGGGAATGCCTCTGGTGCGAGAGCCTTCGCCATCTTGAGCTCCAAATTCTCTAGCTCGTTCCCTCCTGCCCAGAGAGCCAGCGAGGGATGATGATTTATTCGACGGACTTGATACACAGCTTCCTGTCGACAATTTTCAAGGAAATCTGGAGTTACTGGATACAAGGCATCTCCAAATTCAAACTCACTCCAAAGCAATATACCCATCTCGTCAGCTAAATCGTACATAAAGTCAGGGGAATACGCGCCGCTAGCCCAGACTCTGAGCATATTCTGGTTGCTAGCTACAACGGCCTTAAAAAGCGATTGAATTCGGTCTTTCGTAACGCGCGGCCAAAAGGCATCTGGAGGAATAAAGTTGCTGCCCTTGGCGTAGAACTCATTGCCGTTTATTTCGAAGTGCCCTAAAGAAACCAAGTCAGCTTCGCGTCTTCATTGAGATATCGGCATCGTACAATTGTTGCCCGGCGCAATGCCTCTTTCTCTTTGAACATCGGTGATCGGGCCCATATTCAGCACAATTGTCCTGAAACCTGTCCTTTTCTGCACTCTTGCAAGGCTCGAGTCGTTGTAAATAATGTCCACCGTGATATTGTACAACGTCTGATTGCCCATTGCAGAAGGCCACCATAGCTGGTATTTGGTGTGGTCTAACTGCGCACATCCCGTGATGACATCTCCTCCATTGCTGACATTCGACAGAAAGCCTTGGTCATACAGCTTGCCATGTTGATCTGCAACTTTAAACTCCATCCGCGACCCGCTCGGGATTGGCGTTAGTGAATCAATGCTGGCATTCAGAATCCAGTCTGCATTTTGATCCGGGGGGAGATTGTTTAACTGTCCGATGCGATATATGTCGATGGCGGAGTTCGGAATGACGAGTTTGTTCTTGGAAACCTGTGCGATCCATGCCTTTTTCCATATGCCTGATGGAGCAAAAGCTGGACCCCAGTCCCAGCCGAAATCAGATTGTTCTTTGCGGATGAAGGCGCGGTTCGGGTACTCAAACCAACCCTCAACTCCAAATGGCCACGTCTCGGCATCACGTTCACTTGCCAACTTCCTAGCCGTCTCTGTCGCACTTTTGAAATGCACCTCTAGTAATGGTAAGGGTTGATCGCAGTCAGACCATGTATCCGTGACGTCGAAGCGCCATTGTCGGAACTGATTATCAGTTGATGCCACTTGCTTGCCACAAAAGCTGATGTTCGCAAAAGTGTCGAGTCCATCGAATAGTAGATACGTCTGAACGTTATCGTTTTCAGTAGAACGATGCCTGAGAATGACGATCAGAGACGCCAATATTTATATACTTGAGAGAGTCGCACATATGCGCAATATTGGACACATAAGACCAATCGGACTGTGCTATCCACCTGAGATTGAAGTCATTCAGCCCGTAATACCTGAACAAGTTAGCCCTGTGATTGAGTCACAGCGATCAATGGTTGCGAAAACGTACGGATCACCGATGACCTTGGCTTCAAATAAATCCAAATGGACTTGCGAGGGGACCCGGCCGGGAACGGAGATATTCATGAGAAGATTTTGTAGCCTCCATGTCTGCTCCGTCAAGTCGATTAAATCTGAAGCATGCACACGGAGAAGGATGTGCACAATGCCGAAAAAAGCGACATGCGGAAAAATTTGTCGAAACATCTTGAGATCGAGCGTCGGAAGTCCAATTGAGGGGGAAGTTGCACCGAGGCAGAGAGATGAACCGGCTTTTTACGTCTTCTTGACATCACACAAGACGCGGGTCCCATTTCAGAACGGTAAGGCTCTGGCCGATTCGACGCCAGTGACGTACTGTAGTCTGTAGCGCATTCAGAAAGCTCGTACTTTATCACTCTGATGGTTTTCCTTGATGTGTGTTGAATCCGCATGAAGCGACCCCCCTCGCCCATGGCGTCACCATATTATACAGGGCAGAAGTCACGTGCACACATACATCTATCTTGTAATTAGAATGGCCCCGAAGACCAAAGGACACAGACAACATCAGTGATCACATCAATCAATTACACAAGAACACCCATCACCAAACTACTTTAAACCTGACAACATCAGGAACTGCGATGGTAATATATCGCGGCGGCAATCGTATGGACAAGACTTTGGGTGGGAGGAATGACTAAGCGGCCACATATGTACATATGTACCTAGGTACCTAGGTAGGTACTTACGTCGCGTCGCGGCAGTGTCTCGACTCTCGACGATGGCCAGTCTGCCCTGAAAGTGTGTTCTGTCCTCCGCCCCTTTCCACAAGCCAAAGATAAACAACTTGCAAGCGGAGTCAGCTGTGATATGGATTCCACGACCAAGCAGCCACGGCCTTCTCCAACGGTCAATAAACCCTCACGCGTTCTCCGAAGGCTCCGAAGGGCCAATTGAGTCGGCAAAGCAACTGACTTAGGTAGGTAGGTAGGTAGGTAGGTACCTACCTGGGCCTACCCACCACCGCGACCAACCCGACGAAAACCAATCGGCATGCCATCTACAGTCGGGCCAGCAAACGGCATTTGATATATTCCATCTCATCGTACAATCCTGCGGTTGCTACCTCGCCCGCATCTACCACTTGGCTCGAACAAATGCAATCACGCTGACGCCAAGCACGAGCACCAAAGCTTAGTTTGAGTGGCCGTTTCAGAGTATGTTGAGCGCGCCGCTGTCAGGCCGCTGCTTGATCCTCGGAGCAGTTTGTACTGCTATGCAGTAATAAGTGCATTGCCTTCGACTAATCAGAAATGCGAGGGAAAATCGGACGTGCTAACGATTCTTAGTCAAAGGTGTTTATGCCGACTCTCGCTCCGGCCAACTCCCAACCTCTGCTCGATCCCCAGAGTCCAGACAAAGCAATTGATTACATATGTGGCCAGTGGCCTGACTGGCCCCACCAACAGAAAGGCCAAGAATGTCATCGTTATCAAATCCCACTGCCGTTGGTACTGCCATTCTCATTGCCCTTCGAGCTGGGGCTTAGGCATGTAGTGTAACTGGATTGGCTATCCGTACCGCACGTTTATCCGGCGATTACTTGGGTCTTCCTCTGGTATCTCAGTGCATCGCTGAGGGGGTAGATTATGGTCGGCTTCATAATCACACCTTCTCTGTGATCAGTGTTCAAGAGGCCCTTTCTGCTTTTGCAAAAAAAGACAAGTAGCTTGCTTGAGTAGCGGCTTGGCTGTTGCGGGGAGTTCATATGGTATCCACTGACAGTACAGCACGCAGCATCGTAACAAGAGACTGCTTACTGTGCCTAATGAGAGGGCTGCAGGCGGTGACACTGAAAATCTGGCATGTGAGTTCCAATCGTCGCAATAGTATCAGCAGGCGCTTCTTGAAGCCCGTGCTTCACGGTGCCAAGTCGAGAAGCCCCTGTGCCACCATCCAGGTGGACAGTATTGTCGTGACACATCATAAGACGCGAATTGGACGTTTGCCAGAGTTTCAGTGTGCAGCAATCATACAGGGCCAGGTGCCTCCCCATGAGCCCATGAAACCCGTGGCCGATGCGCGCGGACTAGTAGAATCGTCGAACTTCGAAAGGTGCTATGACTGGTGCTTTCAAGAGGTCGGCCTCGTCATTGACAGCCGTAGCATGAAACCAAGTAGTCCTACTTCAAAAGGAGTATATGCTGGCCTCAGAAGTTAGAACTCGCCATCATCACACCAAGCGTTTCCAATGGAAGGCGCTCCGGCCGACAGTATTCGCAAGGTCATGTGAGTTCGATGGCAAAGCTCTAGAACACGACAGGATCATAGGTGCGGCTCGATTGGGTCTCACATCACAATTCTTGTAGGTAGCACATCTGACATCTCCCGGGCAGCAAAGCTTCCTGTGATAGTTTGATGACACAAGTCATGCTTCTGTAAACGAGATAGAGTAGGCTTGAAAAGGGGTATGAGGAAGGAACCGAGACTCAATTGCCCGACTGGTTCTCGTTGTTCTGCCTCATTATAGAGTGAGCAATACGTACAGTATATTGATGGCCCTTGTCTCCATATCTTCTGAGGGTACGCCGTAGGGGACAGACTTCAGACTCCGCGGCGCTTAAGCCAAAGTCTCAAAGTGCGGTTGCTTGTGCAATGTCGTAGGTTGTGTAGATAATCAGCATTGACGAAAGGTTAGGTAGGTAGAACAAGACAAGTCTAAGCCTCACGTGCGCGGGACCCGAAGGCGTTCGGTGCAAGTACCTAGGTACCTACCTGGTATGTCGGTGGCTTTAGGGGATTGCGCGACCCGCCGTATGTAAAGTAAATATATGCATACGATGTTGCATTGTAGCAACTAGTATTCTCTGGAGCTGTTTTTCAGGAGAAAGAGAACGAAATGGTAAGGAGCGCTCGTGATCGATGAGGAAGAAAAAAGAAAGAAAAGCCAAAGCTCACGTTGCCTTGTGACTGAGCCACGTTCTTTCTTGTTCTCCCTTTTTCTTTTTCCCTTCTTCTTTTTTCCCGCGCTTCCCTGACCGTCGGCTGTATGTACCTCAAAATTGGCAGCAGACAACTGTTCTGTTCTGAAGCTCAACAAAATCAAGATACATACATACCTACATCCTTGCATCAACACATCTACGTCATGGCCCATTTAACAATCTACCAGGTACCTACCCCAGTCCCCGCGAAAAAGGTCGTGCTGATTACGGGCGGGGTACCTATCATTAGATGGGTTTGTTATCGGCATGGCCACCCCTGGCTCGTCGCTAGCAAAACTACCCGCGCACCCTGCAGGCTGCAGCCAGACTGACGTATCTATGTATGTATGTACAGTACACGTGCATATCCATGCATAGGTACCAGCTCAAGGACGGCGCTGCAAAAGTGCTCTCGCAGTCGCGATTCGGCCGAGTCAACGTGTGATCGACAATACCTACTTGGGTCAGTATGGACGACCTCGCAGCCGTAATTGGTTCAACGTCGATGTGTTTTTCGTCATCACTCCCTGACGCGTATCGGGTGCATACAATGCTGAGACAAGGATCTGACAGCATCATCAATATGGTTCCCAACTTCCCATAAATGATAGCACAGAATTTCTAGCAAGTTGCAACATACGCGACTGTACAGGCGGCCGTCAGGGGATTACGAGGAAGCATGCCAGGGATATTGATAAACTGAGCGTCTGGATTAGCAGCATCATGCCGAGCAGATGCTAAGACAAGGACCAAGGTTGAGACGATGCTAACGAATAAGTTTAGGGCGAGACTCTCGCCGCTCTTTGTGTCAAGTGCGTCAATGTCTATCGGAGTGGCGAAGCTCATGTTAGGTATCTCTGAAGGTAGACAGACGAGTCTGCAGAGGAAGGAATACTATCATGCTGCAGGACGGGATTTCAGTGGTCATGGAAGATGCGTTGGCGATGCATATGCACAGTGGGTCAGTCAATGCCGAGTAGGTACATATGTTGAATCGATGATACACGTGGATTGTTGCAAGAGGTTGACGAATGACCTGAAACCGCTCTGCTTTACAGAGTATTGAATATTCGTAAATGAATTGTCATTGGATTCCAGACGGAACACACTAAGCTGCTCAACCATCAATGCAAGACGAGAAAATGATGCATCAGAGGAATGGAAGCAGCACGACGCACAATGGAAGTTCAAGCCAGCACACACGTGCGATTGCATGCAGATTTCACCTTCCCTTTCTAGGTTGATGCGCCTATGGAGTACCTAGACTAGTGCATGTTCACAACACAAGTTCAAGCCAAAGTCGGTGATGATAGGTATTCGGTTTCTCGGAGTCTTTACGGAGGAGGGTATAGTAAAACCTATTACATACGAGGTTTACGGAGTCAGCCTGGTCAAATTGACCCTGGGGGAAGAGGGAAGAAAGAAGAAAGGTGGGGGAACGGGCACTTAGCGCGCTTGGTTGTTGAGCCGATCAGTGATCACGGGAAGATCGAAGAGCGGGGGTGGAGATTTGCCAAGGTACGGTCTCCCGTCCTCCCTTGCAGGTACCTAATGTACCTATGTGCCTGAGATTTTGCACTCGTGAACTTGACCATTATCTTCCTTTTTCTTAGCTGCTGTCTCCTTATCCTTCCTTTTTTGACGCTGATTGCATGTTTTCTGTGCGGGCTGATGCGTCGATATGTACTACATTACTCTAATGTGAAATCACATCACACTGTTGTCGCATTGTGCATAAGATCGCGCTCAGGCCTACCGCGGTCCGCGTTGTGCATGCATCCAGCAACTAGCATCGCAGCCAGACCAGATAAGGGTTGGGAACACATCATGACAGGCTACAGCAGCTCAGACGAAAATTCCGACAATAAACCCGTTTCGTTGGCTAGTCATCTGACCTGACTTCACTCCGTATGTATCTACCGAACCAGACTCCGCGCGTTAAGGTTCCGAACTTCCGTTGATACCGGTGGGTTGGGTGGCCCTACAACTCCGTGTGAGCTACGGAACGCAAATTGAATTTCTACCGTAGCTCTTTCACCGTCAAGTGACGTTTTCAACCTCCGACTTGCGTCTACGGAGTATGTACCACCGTGGTCAACTCGCTTATGATCCCCACGGGCTACGGCTACCACGTACGTACATGGGTGGCGCAGTACATACGTACACGGAACGTTTCATTGCACGAGGCCTCGCCCCACCGCGAAGCTTTTTGAAGCTCAAATGTAGGTACATACATGACAAAGTCGCATGCATCTATGATATACTTGAGCTCCCAGCTAGATAATCCGTTCAGGACCGATTTCGGGTGATTTGGGCCAGGTGCGTGCGTGCATAAGGAAGTTGCCGACTTGCCGTAACCCCCAAACACGACTTTGGCATCCCTTCCTGTGTCTGGTACTCCGTACGTGACCGCATGTCTCGTACGCATGTCTGATATGTCTGTAAAGGGTAACGTGTAAACGTCATGTCTGACGAATCTGTCTTGTTTTGTCTGGTATACATATCTGGTGTGTCTGAAATGTACTCCAGGCAATGGCCTAGGTATGTACTTGAGATGCGTGTTCGTAGATCGGCCATGACGTTTGAAACTTCAGGTTCAAGGAAGTAAGCAGTCAGGCATGCGGGCCGAACACTTCAATGTCTTGATCCATCCTCGTTTCGGAGCACGTTGACAGCCCTCAGAACCTCAGTCGTCCTCCATTCCCATCTTTCCAGATAACAATACCCTTTAATCGGTCAACTTCTTTTCTTCTTGTCACTAGTGTGCCAAGATGTCACCGCACTTTCCAGCATCCACATTTTCCTATCCGACCAACCAAACTTCCTCCGTTTCGGCGCCTCCAACCATCTAATAAGTCTGAGTGGCATCGCGAAGGGCTTCCGGTATATATGATCGACTGTTTTCTTCCTCTGACGAACATAATTCTGTCAAGGGTTCTCTGTGTTATCTGAATTAACCACCAAAAAGACTTCTCTTTTGTCATGTCTCATCCTACCCAATTGTGAATACTTAAGTTTGTTAGTGGACATGGGTTCTCTTCCCATTGCTGGAACGCCATCGACGCCGTCTTCGCTGCTGTTCCAAAATGTTCGCATATTTGATGGCCATGATGAGATCCCCAACGGTTACGTTCTTGTCCAGAACGGCGTTATAGCACACGTGTCGACACAGCCCCTACATCCTCCAGACGCCTTCACGATGGTCATTAATGGGCCTGGACACACGTTGATGCCGGGGTTCATCGATGGCCATGTACATGTGTATGAGGCGGCAGCTCTCAGGCAATCACTGGACTTCGGAGTCACGACCGTCTGTGATATGCACAATGAGCCACTTCTCATGTCGAAATTGAGGAGGGTCGCTGCGGAAGATAGCGATGCTGCAGATTTGAGAGCGGCATGTCACGGAGCCACGATCGAGGGCGGCTGGCCAGCTGCGCTTCTTGTCTCACATGATCCTTCTCCAGAGGTAAATATAATAACGATTATCCAGCCATCTCCGCATTCACACCTTGTAGTTCGCCTTGCAACATCCAAGCATAGCCTGACCGACGAGCAATGAGACGGAGGCTGACAAGAACTTCCAGTTCAAGACAGCGCTACAGAATTGGCCAAAACTGCAATCACAATCCGACGTGGATGCTTTCGTTGAGTTACGCAAAACAGACGCAGATTTCATCAAGCTATTCCACGAGGATGGCAAGTGCCTTGGGCTCAACCTTCCCAAACCGTCCATGGAATTGCAGCGCAGGGTCATCGAAACAGCCCACAAGAATGGGCTTTCGTGTTTCGCTCATGCTTTCGGCTTGCAATCAGCGATCGAAGTATTGAATGCCGGCGCGGATGGCACGGCTCATACCATTGTAGATTTTCCGCCGACCCAGGAGTTGATAGATGCGTACAAGAAGAACAATGCGTAAGTGCTTTCTAATCCGGGTGAAGTGAAGGTCGCATCGACATACTGACTTGACGCCAGTCACTGCAATCCCACTCTTGTCTGCATCGCGAGTATGACCAATGAAGGTCTCAAGGATCAGGAGGCGTACGCGAATGACCCACGAGCCCAACGGTTCTTACCTGGTCCTGCCAAGGCGCTCATGTGCAAATGCGTTGCACTGTCGAATGACAAGTGCCGAGTAGAGTATGCGTATGAAAGCGTCAAAATGATGAGGGAAGCTGGTGTTGACGTGATTATGTGAGTATGCTCGTCTTTCACTTGGAACAATTTGTCTTGTTTCAAGCCTTGGCCCATCCAACTTACTCAACTTTCCGCAGGGGCACCGATACAACTGGCCGGGTGGGCGGGATGGCCTACGGCGTGACTGCTCATCACGAAATTGGCATGTTTGTGAAACACTGCGGTTTTAGACCGATCGAGGCGCTCCGATCAGCCACTTCCATCCCGGCGAGAAGATTTCAGCTCACGGACAGAGGACGAATCCAAAGCGGACTCAGAGCAGACCTGGTCCTAGTGAAGGGCAACCCAATGAAAGATATACGGGATACCTTGAACCTAAGGGGAGTATGGAAGCAGGGCAACCTTTGCTCCTCGTACCTTTCATGGAATTAATTGGCGTTCGGGAAACTCGATGACAAACAGTCTGATCCTAAGCGATACCCAGCTTCATACAACTTGCCTTGGTACGGGAGTCCAGTACCTAGTCTGGAGCACCTAGTCGGGGTAGTCTGGAGCCCTTTGATTGATTCATCTATTTATCAAGTTGGCGAATCCATTTTTCTTGTATTTTCTTGTATTATCTTTTTTCCACTTAACTGAAACCCGTCATCTCATCGGTTGGGGTTGTGTAACGGCACATTAGCTTCTCGTATGAAGAAAGATTACATTGTCATGTTCAATCCGTGCATCTCCGTGCAGCCTCTAAAAGAGAAAGGGCAGGGGGAGAGGCTGAGACTGAGAGTCCAGTTCAGGCCTTATCGACGAAGACCTACTGACTTGTTGGCAAGGTATTGTACCCACTTGAACTGAAGCTTTACGGAGTACATATTAAGGAAGACCTTGCTGGAAATTTCTGCCGACAGGTTGAGGCTTAGGTAGTAACTGTAGTCACTCCGTATGCCTCAAAAAGTCGGCCCTACCGCCCAAATATGTAGCATTGGTGCCGCGCTGCCGAGACTGGTAGCCATAAGTGGCCGTCAACGGGTCTGTCTTTGTCGGGAGGGAGGTATCCAGATACACTATCATCTCTTCATTCGTCCAGTGACGTCGCCCTGTATGTTGAGGTACATTGTCGAAGAGAAGTATACTCACATCATAGTACGGTACACGTCCAACCGCGGAGAGGCTGTAGCTTGTATTCATCTGGTACAGTTTTAGGCACGAGGCGTAGTAGTCTTTCTGGCTAGTCGCAAGAAATTCTTGTAACTATGTATGCTCTTCAATTAGCTTCATTCGTTCTGGTATCGCCTCATGTCTGCTGTATGGCGAATATCAGGCCGGCGGCAAGGCAACTTTTACAGTGCTGGCGACGCTATGTAACTAAATGAACAGAAGTAAGGCTCACGAGTCACAGAGCGGCTCGGAGCGTTGTGACTTGTGAGCACTGAGCTGCAACTTGAACAAGAGGGAGTCGGAGGGACTCAATGAAGCAATGACTCAGCTGGCCCACCCGTGGCTGCATTTCAAATTTGCCATTGCCATCCTGGATCCATTCACCCGTCTCCGCAACTATTCCCCCGCCAAAAGGCTGTGCGATTCAAGTGGAAGCTTGCATCGACATTTGTCACATCTTCCGATTCGAAACATGAAAAGCTATGTACCACCCAATCAGTAGATCTTTGGGCGATTCGGTGCGCTGTCGGTAGTCACAAATCTTCTTCTCTATCAGAAAAACGTGGACCAGTTCGGCATGCACTATGGCGGCGTCAGTAAATAGCAATATACCATCCTCTTGAGCTTCACCACCCTCCGTCATCATCGTGCTAACAAACTTGACGCAGCAACGGCAGCGTACTGTCATTGCCATTTCGTCGCTCTTCTCATTTCTCATTGGCTTCAACGATCCGACAGTATATAAACAGCAAACATGACCAGCACCCAGATATGTTCAATCAAGATCTCGATACCATCGATGCTCTTCGTCAGGATGCTGTCAATGTTCGGGAGCCCCATCTGAGCGGCGTTGAGAAACTGGAAGCATATGCGGCACAATTGACATGGATAAGTGGCAAATTTCCCATTGATGTAGGGCTTCAGAAGTGACTCCAGGCAGACGCATGTTGACCACGACTAACAAAGCTGATCAAGGTTGGCGCAGAGTTTACTTGGTATCCCGCTCTTGGATATAACACAGAACGACCGATGATACGAAATAATATGAAGTACGAACTGATCAATATTCTCTACAATCTTGCCGCTTTGTACTCTCAGCTTGCAGTCAACACGTCTCGATCTACCTCCGAGGGCATTAAATTAGCGGCAAACTACTTCTCGCTCACAGCTGGTATACTGTCATACATAAAGAAAGAAGTTGTTCCTGAATTGCGCATGTCTGATCCGCCCGAGGACATGGATGAACATACACTAGAATCTCTGTTACAACTCTTCCTCGCCCAAAGCCAAGAATGCTTCTGGCAGAAGGCCGTCGTCGACGGATACAAAGACGCTTCTATAGCAAAACTGGCGGCCAGAGTATCTGACCTGTATAGTCTGGCAGGTGAGGCGGCTATGAGAAGTGAGGCCATAAGCAGCGCATGGATTCATCACATGACGGCAAAACATCATCATTTTGCCGCCGTGGCGCAATATCGGGCTGCGCGCGATTGCTTGGAGAAGAAAAAATATGGCGAAGAGGTTGCGAGACTGAACGATGCTGTCACTTGCGTAATAGAGGGCCTGAAGGAGACCAAAGGAGGCTATGTCAGTAGATTGGTAGTTGACGATCTGAATGGTCTGAAACGCAAGGTCGAAGATGATCTTAAAAGAGCAGAGAGGGACAATGATATGATCTTCTTGAGTAAGTTCCCCCTGCCGTCTACCCTTCTTTGTTTCTCCAACTAATCCGTTTGCCTAGATCCTGTACCTCTCAAATCCGAACTCCGACTTCTTGAGAGAGCGAATATGGCCCTTGCTCGTGTGCGCCCTCAAGTTACCAAGCCGTTCGATTACCTAGGAGATAAGGCGGAGTTTGGACCAGCTTTGTTTTGCAAACTCGTGCCTTTTTCAGTCCAAGTTGCGATATCAATATACGAGGAGCGAAGAGATCGAATCGTAAATCAGAACATTATCCAAGAATTGGAGACCCTCAGCGACAGCATACATGTTTTTATCAGTTCCATTGGTCTTCCTGGATCCCTTCAGGCTTTGGAGAAGCCTCTGGGCCTGCCCCCGAGCTTGGTGCAACACGCTGAAGAGCTCAGGCAGGCAGACGCCATTGGACGACTTCACCAAGGCTTCGCAGACGTCGAAAAACTGCGATCCGCAGATATAGCGGTTTTTGAAGAGGGCACATCAGCGCTGGTCGCCGAAGATGCAGAGGACCAAAAGCTAAGGATAAAATATGGAACTGATCGGTGGACGCGGCTTGATAGTCAGAGCGATGCACAAGGTGCCAAGCTCTGGGAACACGCGTCCGAGATCGAGGGATACTTCAATAGTAGTGCGAGCAGCGATGCTGTTGTGCGGGAAAAATTCGTCGAATGCGAAGGACTGCTTCTTATACTAAGCGGGTCAGATCAGCAACTGATGGACTTTGTACCCGCTACGTCACAGAGAGACACAAATCCTGAACTGAAGCAGTCGATTCTCAAAGTGCGAAGCGCTTACAATGATGTGTTGAGACTCGAGAGCAAACGAAGGAAAAAGGTTGAAAATTTACGCGATACGGCCCGTCGAGATGACATCAAATCGGATATCTTGAAAGAGGCAGCTAGACTCGAGCGAACGTACCCCTCCACGGCGATAGTTCCTGCTCACTTTGAAGTCTTCTTTGAGAAACGTCTGGACCGACTTTACGAGCCAGTGTTAACAACACTTGGCAACGATGCGGTTGAGCAGGATCGGTTGCTGACTGAAGTTGACCGAGCGAATGGATCTTTTGAATCGCAGAAACGCAAATGCGGTGACCGTGGTTCTAAGGATCGTGAAATAGCTCTTCAAAAGCTTGACAGTGTCTACTTCAAGTACAAAGAAATCGTAAACAATCTCGAAGTCGGCAGGAAATTTTACAATGACCTTAACAAAATCGTCGGCCAAGGCTTTCGTGATGTTGCTAAAGGGTGGGTCGCTCAGCGACGGGTGGAAGCCAGAGCCCTAGAAGAGTGAGTCTTGAGAATGTGGTGCTTCATCTATGCGTTTTGCGCATGCTGACAGATTGCAAGGGAGCTTAGCATGCCGCCTTTGGCAAACCTCAACTTGTCGCGCGAATCCCCGTCACAACAAAGCCCGATTGCGCCTCCTTACCAACAGTCACAATCATCGTGCCTTACTCCAGACTCTGTCGCGCCGCAGGACTTACATGACAATTCCGTATTGCCCCAGCGGCGGCCAGGGTCGACCGCACCGCCGTCTCTCGTTCATCCGTCCGATACACTCATTCGACCGTGGGCAGGAAACAACCTTCAGCAGCCACAACCGCAAGGCCCTTCCGCGAGTCCAACGGCCACGATGTGGAATCCAGAAATGGGAATCAAATTTAGCGGTCATAGTTTGGGTGCACCACAAGCTCGAGACGATCGTGGACAGCAAGCTAAGAAATCGGGAACGTGGAATCCTGACTCGGGCATTAAGTTCGCTTGATCCATACGGAGTATTCCAGCTGTTGTTTTGATCCTTTGTAAAACAAGGGATGTGGCGTTGTACTATTCATAGGTGAAACTGGGCTGTACATATGCTCATGATTTCAAGATTGGGCGGCTGGTGAAAACCGGCTCAAGCGTCTATCATCAAGTCTGAAGATATCAAAGCCCATAATGCGACGTCACGAACTTGGCTTTGGGGTACTCCGTATTCTCGGTGGTGACCTCGATCCACTTGCTCCGTACACCTAAAGTATTGAGGCGTTGGAGTTTTGGAGAGCGGCGACACGAATCTGAACACGCCCTATGATACCAGATCGTACATTATTGGCTGCTCACGCCCGCGGTCGACGAATGTTGGTTGTACATAAAGTTTCCACGTGCAGCTCTAAATGATGATGCCAGGGACGTGGTCATTTTTTCGGGTGTAAATGATGGGAGCCGCGCAACACCATGTGCCTATGATGTGACCCTTTGCCGCAGATGCGCAGACGTCTTGGCAGTTCTTTACTTCAGTCGGTCAATTGCCGGATCGTAACAACCTGAAATACCTAATCTATGTACATACCTATATATGTACTTTTACATACATATTTGCTTAACTTGTGGAACGGGTCATCTTGCGGCGAAGAATGCAGCAAATCAGAGTCCAAGATCTATATTCATATGAGTCGGGGACCTTATAGCACACGTTCGCCGCTGCATGGCCAACTCCAACTTCCAGGGGCTAGACTACGCCTGCCACGACACAGATCTCTTGGCATTGTTGTTGGCCGAAGGCGCAACCCATCCGATGTGGACGGGTGCAGCCGCACAAGGCTGGTGGTACAGTACCTTAATAATGTTGTTGATACTGTTATTAAGTGGCGCAGATGCGTGCGTGAAATTAAAGGAAGCCGGAATTGCGCGGGGCAGATATCATTGCTCGTTGGTGCACTTGCAATTTGGTTCCCTCTCAGGGCCCTCACACTGTTTCAAATTGATGCAATCTTTGACAGCACTGCAGAGTACCTACGGCCTCTCTTCCTGTTTTTTCCCTCGACTTGCTCGAGAACGCGTTGAACGCAGCTTTCGAATCCTTCTTCTTTGCATCGTACTGTTGTTGCATCCTGATGCGACACGCGAGATGAAAACGGGAGACTGTGACGTAAGAAGGATTCAACCCCAAAGTAGGTGCAATGGCGCCTAGGTAGCCTAGCGAAACCTGGGTACCTACCTAGTTACTAGTAAGATTGACGGCGCTTTGCACATCAACGGGTTGGCAATTCCAGACCCTCAGATCTGCAGATATCCCTTGCCGCGTTGTGCCTCGCTTCTGCTCCGTAAAAGCAGGTACAGGTCTTCGAGGGCACTAGACGCTGTTAAGCACAGGGTCCAGGCGACTCCAGGGGTCTCGTAAGTGTTCGAAGGTTCCGCGAGGTGGATCTCCAAGGCCACGGGTGGTGTGACGGTCCACGACTCCACGGATCTAAATGTTTAGACTATGTATGTACCTACTCCGTACTCCGTACCTACCTCCTGGGCACCATGGGCTGTTTCCAAAGTGAGCATCCAGGGGCATTGGCAGGGCATCCGCATCTGCGCGATGCCGCTCTTTCCTATCAGGCTAAAACGCGTCAAGCTGGATTTGTCCGAGACGCAACCTTGTCTCGCTGCTCACAAACATCAGACGGACAGGAAATGTTCCTGCATTAATAACAGCAGCTTTTCCCCGCTCGCGATCAGATCCAGATCCTCGAACTGTATCAGGAAACCTTAGGTCGAGAATTAACACGAACGACGAAAGCCGACGCCGTGCCACACAATGCTTTCCTTCTTCACGGTCGTGCTGACCTTGGTCACTGCCGTGCTGGCAAAGAGCCGGATTTCTCCTCCCCAAGGGGCCCTGATCGTTGGACGCGGTTATCATACGACTATTCAAGGGGCCGTGGATGCTCTCAACTCAACTCAAACTCATGCAGAGCAAATCATCTTTATCTATCCCGGAATCTACCATGAGCAGGTCACCATTGACTCTATCAAAAGCCCACTTACGATATACGGCTACAGCAACAACACGCACTCATACGCTGCCAACCAAGTCACTATTGTGGCTGGCCATAGCCAGAAAGACAGGCCGCACAACGAATCAACTGCGACTCTACGTGCCAAGACCGCCAACTTCAAGCTTTACAATGTCAACGTTGTGAACAGCTTTGGCGAGGGTTCACAGGCTCTTGCTCTGTCGGCGTACCAATCTGTAAGTCCTGAGTTCTGACAACGATTAAAGCCAAGCGCTTTCTCTTCTTTCCATTGACAGGAGGAGCAATTACTAATGCGTTTCTCTCTTTCACCACCTACAGAACCAAGGTTACTACGCTTGCTCGTTCAAGGGCTTCCAAGACACCGTTCTTGCGCAGAAAGGAGCACAACTCTACACCAGTTGTTACATTGAAGGAGCCACGGACTTTATCTTCGGACAAGGGGCAAGTGCGTGGTTTGAACGTTGCACAATTGGCGTGCTCTCGACCTCTGTTGGATACATCACTGCCTCCGGCCGCAACACCGAGGACTCACCAAGCTACTACGTATTCAACCGCGCAATAATCGGGGCCGCTATCGGCCAGAAGGTTCAAGCAGGCATCTATTATCTTGGCCGGCCGTGGAGGTCTCATGCTCGCGTTGCGTTTCAGTACTCTTTCATGACCAATGTCATCAACAGCGCAGGATGGTCGGTCTGGAACCCGCCAAGAGATGATCGCATCGAACACGTGTCTCTCGGTGAACATGGGAACACAGGGCCAGGTGCGACTGGTAAGAGGGCGAGCTTCTCCAAGATGTTGGAGCACGAGTTGCATATGAGTGATATTCTGGGAAAAAACTACACTTCCGAGTACTATTATGATTCGTCATACGTACGCCCATCAAACGCAGCATAAGTACTCCTAGACACGAAATACTATTTCTGCACCTGACATCTGCCACGCGAGGCGGTTCAGGGGCATGTGGGGTGAACTTGATCGGGGCCCCCGATTCCTCCGCCTCCTGAGTCCTGGCACTTCTACTTTCTACCTAAGGAAACCCTGACGCATCTGGCCTGGGAAGCTGATGGAGGGGCAGGGGCGCACTTTTCGGCTAAATGCATAACTAGAATTAATTTAATCATAGAGCGGCTGTCTCTTCTATCAAAGCAATATACATGTAATGTCTCGTCTTCGGAATAATTCTCGTAATCGTCGTGCTCTTGGAGTCTTGAGTCTTATTACTCTGTACATAGTTGTACTCCGTACTCCGTACACTGCGTACAAAATTGAGAACTGCAGGTGTTCATCATCAAGGGCGGGTCAAATGTCAAACGTCGCACCGCCAGCAAGCGTCACGAGGCTTGTATGTACGTGCATGGCCACTGCAATGCCCTGCAGGCTGCAGCATGCATCTTGTCCTTCAAACCCTGGGCTGGGGCAGTTGCCAAATGATTACTCCGTAGAGGGGACGTTTCACAGCTTACGGAGCACTGGACGTACCTATTCGTCCGCGGGTGCAGACTCGTATTGATTTGTGCCGCCGGTCCAACACGACTACGAGCACTATTGCCAGTTTTTTTCCATTGGTTTCCAAACATCCAACATCCAACATCTTCCCAGCATGGCAACAGACTTCGATGCCCTCTCTCTCCCGCGCATTCTGTGCCTTCATGGTGGAGGCGTGAATGGTCGCGTTTTTCGTCTCCAGTGTCGGACCATCATCACACAACTCGCGACCACATTTCGACTCGTCTTCATGGACGCTCCTTATGCCTCTGGTCCACACAAAGATATCGTCCCTGTCTTTGGAGAATTCGGTCCATTCTATTGCTGGCTACCGCACAACGATCAACAACAGCTCGAATTGACACCCGCGGCTGGTTCTCAGGACATCATCATGTCTTCGTGTCTTACGGCCATGGAGAGAGATGATGGTTTCGGAGCATGGGTCGGTGTGCTTGGCTTTTCGCAGGGTGCCAAAATAGCCATCAGTCTGCTGTGGGCACAACGGCACGCAGATCTACTTTTGGGTCCCGGTCAAGCGAAAACGGACTTCAAATTTGGGGTCATCATGGCGGGCAGTGCACCAGTTGTCCACCTGGATATGAGGCTGCCTCAGTCGAAATACGTAGCTGATGCGACCATGCTTGGAACAGCATTTGACAATTGGCCTCACGCATCGTACGGTGACCATGTAGTGGACGTTCCGACTTTGCACGTACATGGGTTGAAAGATCCTGGTATAGAGAGGCATAAAAGACTGCTGGCCCTGTATTGTATGCCGGGACAAACTCGTTTGGTGGAATGGGATGATGGGCATAGACTTCCCATCAGAACAGACGATGTGCAGCAGGTAGTGGGTAACATACTAGACATGGCAAGAGAGACAGGAGTGCTCTGAACTTGAGATGGAAGAGACCAAATACTTGTACCTACAAGGACTGGTCGGAACAGACACGACTAATCGTCAATATCATCTGGCTCGTTTGTCCAATGCATGTCACAGATGCCCATGAAGCATTGCGGATTACAATGCTGCTTCATCACCATACGGAAAGCATACTGGTATCTAGCATTCTGGCCCTAGACAGTCAAGTCTCAGTCAAACGCTCCCCGGCCATTATATTCCTCCCTTTGCCTTCGTCATTCTAGAATGTTCAATTATGCACAGTAAGTTTAGATAATCATCATCGCCAATGCAATCTAGCAAACAAACATCCGCTAACTCCAAGGCTTTCATCATACAAGACACGCATTGTGAAGGTTTGTACTGCTAATGAGAATGTTGCCACAGTCATGATGCTCATTACGGCGGAACACCTTAGCGGATCAGTCCCAGGGACCTCAATCTATCGCAGTGGGGTTTGGGGTACGCATTGGCTTCCGCCATCTTTTCGACATCTTCATAAAACCAGCCGGTGGCGTCTTCCTGCATTCGTCGCTGGATTATGTTTTCATGCTCGCATCGATTTTGCAAAAAATGGAGAAAGTTTGCTTCAGCGGCCCGGTCCAGCTGCGAAAGCTTGGATGTGCTATATGATTGAATGTCCCTCGGATTGACAAAGTAATTGATCTTGTGTCTTGGTGTGGTCCGACCCTCGGTGTAAGGCGGCTGAGGCGCATCCCAGAACATTTTGGGAGTTGTCGAGCTTGTGGAGCTGCCAGTGAAAAGAGATGATAACATTGGTAGGATGAAGAATATCAATATCGGCAAGAGCGCTATCAGGTTCTGCAAGCCACCTTGTTGCTGTTCCTGCCCCTGTGCTTCTCGAGGTCGTCGTCTCGGTCTCGCGCCACCAAATTGGTGAACTCGAATACCAGGTCCACCACCAAAGTTGAAGACGAACTGAGGGCCGGTATCAAAAGCTTATCGGTTCGTTAGTATGTATCAGTAGAGCATGCCTCTGAGGGGGTCTGCAGACTCACCTCCACCCCAACCTCCAGCGCCGCCGCCACCACCAAAGAATCTGGAGAACATCTCCTCTGGACTCAGCTCCTCATCCCATCTGCCACCACCGCCCATTCCGCCAGATGATTGCCGTGTGGCAAATCCAGAAAAGGGGTTCTGCGCCTGCGCGCTTGCAAATCGACTGTCAGGATCGATCCCGAACTTGTCGTATTTTCCACGCTTCTCTTTATCGCCCAAAATTCCAAAAGCTCGGCTAACCATCTTGAACGCCTCATCAGCGTGTTCATAGCCATTTTTATCCGGATGGGTCAACAATGACTGTTTGCGATAAGCCTTCTTGATGTCGGATTCGGTGCAGGTCGTTTTGGTGGCTTCAAGGCCTAGAATGTCGTAGAAAGCTGTAGCACTGCATCTACGAATGCGTAAAACAGCTTCTTTTTGATCGGAAGTGTATGCGCGCCCCTGATTTCCTTGATTATGTTCGTGGTGCCGGGCTGAGCCTTGGCCGGTGCTGGCTCCCGAGGCCGTGGCGCCAGGCATCGAGGCGAGTCTCGGATTACGATGTAACGTGGTTGGGTCGAGGATTATCTTTGGGCGAAAACATTCAGGTACTGTTCGTCGTTTCGAGTTCAAATAGAAAGTGGCGAATGTCGAGTCATCGATAGATGTAAGATGTTCAATGGCAGCTTGCTGGGATGAATAATTGCTTTGGACTTGCTGCGTCCAAGAGAGCCTTGAGGGTGAGATTGATAGTAAATCTATGCTTCACGGGATGGATACAAGAATACTGACTACAGAATCAGTGCGATGTAAAGAGCGCGGCTCGTGCAGCAGTCTGTCAAAGAAGTACGAGGGGTGTACATGGACGGTTGATGAAAGCCGTCGAATCTGTCCACTTTACCAGTCTGCGGCGCTGACTCCAAGGTACAGACAGGTACGTTCCTGTACGGAGTAGGCTGTTGGAACTTACCGTACGGAGTACTTCTTCTCTAATGCGTAGGCCGACTCCACGTGACGAGGCATGGGCTACCCTGCAAGACAAACTCGTGAAAGTCGTCAAAGGCAATGATGCACGCTCAGGGAATGTTCACCATATGATACTATGACTAGAATATAGTATTTTGATTGAACTCGAGCATACCTCACAAATCTATGTCGTCTCCACTTAGCAAGACGGTAGGTCGTACAAACGTTTGAGTGCCATCTAGAGTGCTATCTAGAGTGCCATTTATAGTGTCAAACAAAACGCAGCGTTGAAGATTATGCCACGACCCTGATCGTGGAACACAGAATGCGTCTATTTTCAAGATTAATTAAAGACCTAGTCGCCTGTCAGAGAGCGATATATTCTACGTTAAGATCAGGCAAGATTCAGCAAGGATACGCCACGTGATCGAGCACGTGATTGATGACAGAACGTTAGTCCCGCGCGCTTGATGGGCAATTTGTGTGTGTGGCGCAATGTTGGTGACAAGAACACCGCAGAGTTGAAAAAAATGCAAGCTACAAGAGCCCTACTTAAGCGCTCGGTTTGGAAAGGTAAGAAGTCGTAACTGTATCTCTCGATTCGCAGATTCTAACCGGGTTGTTGCTTTAGGACCCCATATTGTGCCGTACGAACCTACTTGAAATCGAACGTCAACGCAGAATGTACTGATCCGATGCGCAGTTTGCCAATCGTCTTCCCTAAAAAGGCAGGCGACAGAGTCCCTCCAGTACGAACGCAAGCTCGATCGGCCACCATATTACCGAATTTCGTGGGACTGGTTTTCGAGGTTCACAATGGCAAGGATTATCACCAGATAACCATAACGGAGGATATGGTTGGCCATAAGCTTGGAGAGTTCTCACCGTAGGTCTTGTCATTTCATACTACAGTTGCTGGAGGCAGAACGCAATACTGAAGCGCACAGGACTCGTAAGCCGAATATTGGGAATTTTGGAGACAAGAAGTAGGTGCAGTGAAGGATCGATCAATGTTCAGTCAAGATACACCGATAGTGTGATACATGATAACAATCGAGTTCACTACATTCTTGGCTGTTTCTTCCACACTGTAACCATACGAGTAGGAACGTGACTGCATTACAACATTTATCCAGAACGCCCCAAACGCCGATACCGAAAACAAAAGTCAACCCCTTTCAAGTCATGTCAGGACCTGACGTGTCCGATCCCAAGAAGCAACGTCTATCGATAAAACTCGCTCCGCTTCACATTAACGCCGTACTCGCCAACCGCCATGCCCAAGTCTTCCATCGTGAGCACTGTTCGATTCTGGCTTCCACCCTGACCACCACCGCCATATCCAGGACGTTGAATACCCAATGGCGCACCCTTATTTTGATCCTTGGCGCCGGGTTGACCGGCTTGCTGTCCTGGAATGGGGAAGCCAGCTGCTGCACCTAGCGTACCCATAGGGTTATTTGTATTGCTAGACGCGCGTATTCGACTATACTGGTACGAATCTGCAGCAATGTCCGCGATGAACTTTTGTGTCGCGAGAGCAAGCAGGCGGGCCAGACGGGGATCAGTCAGTGGTGGTGGTGGCAGACCGGCTTTGGTCATGTAGTAGTTCGTGACGGCATCGGGTATCTGTGAGTGGATTAGCGCGCAGTCTAGACATGCACATATGCTGAATATCGAGCACTTACAATGGGAGCATAATCGTCAATTTTGTTCAGAAGCTCTCGTAAAGATGTGTCCTTGCGGGCTGGCAGTTTGGGATCTTGAGGGGGCGCAATCTCAGGTGGTGGATTTGGTCCCTCTTGCACCTCCGAGCCTGCTACGCGCCCAGTCCCATTACCGTTTCCATTCTGAGCGATGTGGTGCGAGTCGGCCGTTAGAGAAGCGTCGCTGGTCATTTCGAGCAGCAGGGTCGAAGGTGGATGGGATGTCGCTGCTTCATGGAAGCCACCGGCGAAACACCGCTGGTCAGTGGTGGGACGTCCACATAGTCACGTGCTATGAGCTAAAAGGGACCCAACTTGTCCAAAGCGCAGACGCCTTCAGTAACAATCTCGATGACAAAAAATGTGCTGAGAAATGCCAGTCAATTGACGTTAATTGACGTTCAAGGATGGAAGATACATAGACTTCCTCTCCACAAGCTCAAGGACGGTGACAGACTGAGTTGGTACATATGCTAAATCATCACGTGCCATATAATATATTGCACGGCTTGCGACCCAACGAGATAAGCCCATGTTTCAACTTTTGCCTTTTTACCTAGTACATACATAGGTAAAGACCGAGGTGAAAGGAATCGACTGAGTCTGCAGGTTCATACTGACATTACCATTTTTCGAATATTTCAGCCGTTGCTAAACCCTGACCGTTGTCCCCGCGCCGGTGCCTCGTTTCCCGTCTGACTTGCTTAGATACCAAAGTCCATCAGCCAACAAAATAACGTTCCCATTAACGCCACCATTAGAGGTATTTCATTTATGTACGTTCAATCCATCAGTCTCCCGCGTGACCTTCTGTGGAGCTTGCCCTGCTCGGCCATGTCATAAGCCGTTATGTTTCCATCAATCGACTCTTTGAGAGCCTCCGATTGGCAGCGAAACCAAGAAAAACTCGTGATCCAAATGAAGGCAATCATTGACCGAGCCGTAAAATCTTAAATAAGCATCCATACTAGCCCATGACCTCAAACGGGAAGCTTGAACTTTTTACCCTTGAGGACCTTGGTGTAGTAGATATAGAAGAAATCGCTATAGAGAACAGTCTGAATAATCCCAGCAACAATGGATATCCAATCAAACTTGTACTTGGTGTCCATAAAGTATCGATAGATCCAGTTGGGAATATACAGAGCTCGATAGCTGCCAAGAGCGAAAAGGTAATGTGTAGTAATAGTTTCGGCCTCACCGGTTCTCTGAAGCATAAAAAGCTGTGGCAGGATGGCTACCGATTCTAGCCAGATGGAAAAGGCCCAGAGAATCTCGGAGAAGGTGTACTTATACGGCACGAGGATGGCGAGGACGGCTGCACCACCAAGAAGGTAATGCACGCGGAAGGTATCGACGTTGGGGTCGTTCGTAGGCTTGTATGCATTGGTCATCAGGTATATGATGTACCCCTGAGAACCAATGAAGGTAATTTTGAAGAATAGGTTATACCAGCTGTCCGTCGAGAATATGTCTGCATGCTCTTTGTTAGGGCTATTGCTGATACAAGGTGTTGATGGGACGTTCGTTGAGGTATCGAAGACCTACCAAGGTAGCGAGTCACGTAGACGAACAAATACAGAGCCTGCGATTTGAATGAGATACCGGAGCAGCTCTATAGGAATGTCAGTAAAGGGATGTTCATGGACCTTCGGCGCCTCTAGTCACCATGAGGGGTACTCGTCCCGTACATTGAGCTGAACCATCTTGTGCAAGAGAATGAAAATACTCGCCAAATGCGAGAAGTCCGCTGGAGAGACCGTCAGAGAAAACTGTACATGCTTCGCATTGAATTGCGATATTTCACGATTGGATTGAGATTGGGAGACAACCAACCAGCGACGCGAAATATGTTGAGAACCATTGTATTGCGTGCCGGATTGCGACCGGACTAAGATTTGGGTTTCTTGCAGACGATTGAAAATACGAGATCAAGTAAGCAAGCTTGCTTTGATGTCGCTGCCCGTATTTCTGCTTTCAATTGCCAAAGATTTGGAGATCAGTGAATATAGTCGAAGACGGAGTGTAGAAGTACACAAGGGAGCTTGGCAGCTGACAATTGCCGGGCGCAGGAAAAGGACACGACGCGGAAAGTATGTAGTGACTTATTTCTACAGCAACTTCCAGTACATACACAGAGATGGACTACTCAAAGTATACAGAGCAGGTATGTAGAGCTCTCTTGCCGAAGTATAGCCTACGTCGGACCCACTCTCTAATTGTGGCTGTCGCGAACGCGGGATGTGGCGGCCGCGGCATTACAAATGCATCTAAGCATCATCACTGATCAGGGTCGATTTTGATTACTTCAAAACCATTTGATGGTGGTCTACCGGACCTCACTCATCTTTCCAACCAGAATTGCTTCCGGAAGCAATCAGCTCAACACGAGTTCTATGACGTCGCATTTATCGTCAACACTGATAGCATTCATCAATACACGCAACATTGTCGCAACTACTCTTCGAATACCTGCGGACCTGGCTGCTACTGCACTCAACTCAGTCACCATGACTAATTTGTATGGATGCTCTGACTGTTCTGTGCCGGGCTTGATTACCATCAATGTGTTGCATCGCAAACAGAATTATGCCTTTGAACTTCCAGATGACGCCACAGTGCCTGATCTGTTCAATGAGATTGCACTAGCACTTGGCATTCCCCTATCCAACCAAAAGATTCTCGTATCCAAAGGCTCTCTTCTAAAAGCACCGTTCCAGGAACCGTATATGCCCCTAAGCGCTTTGCAGCACAAGACCATGACACTCATGGGCTCAGGAGTCACGGAGGTACAAGCTGTGCAAACCATGGTGGATAAAGTCACCCAACGGAACGCAGCCCGTATTGCTCAGTGTTCAAGAGCCAAGGAAACGAAAAAATCAAGGATGAGGACACTCACTCATGATGAGTACACCTTCCTTCAGATTCGTCCTCTCAGCGGTCTGCCTCATCCCGAGAGAAGTCGGCTCCTCTTGGTGAGATTGAAGGAGGACCCCGGGATTAGAGCAGCCATGAAGAAGCACAAATTTACGGTATCTCTACTCACCGAAATGGAGCCTTTGTCACACACACAAGCCACTCATGAAGGCACTTCAAGAATTCTTGGACTCAACCGAAACCAGGGCGAGGTGATCGAGCTTCGTCTTCGAACAGACGCCTACGATGGATACCGTGACTACAAAACTATACGTAGAACACTGTGTCATGAACTGGCACACAATGTTCATGGCCCGCATGACCGACAATTTTGGGATCTTTGCCATCAAATTGAACGAGAAGTTGACGGCGCTGACTGGAAGTCTGGCGGGCACACAACGGGCGAGGCATCCCGATACGATATTCTGGGTCAGACCAGCACCGAAGACGATAGCCATGAGGATGAAGGGGGATGGACTGGTGGTGAATTCGTGCTTGGTGGTGGAGGAAGTGAAGCTTCAGTTTTGAGCAGAAGAGAGATCCTTGCCCAAGCAGCCATGAAGCGACAAAGAAAGCAAGACGAAGCGGAGGAGGAGCCTTAAGACGCAGCGGAAACAAGTTGGAGTCTGGAGATAATGCCACCTACCAGAGCAAACGGGCTTCCTGTGTCACCGGCGACCAAGTTGGAACTTGGAGCCATCAAATATCCACATGCTCAGGTAAAAAATAGCGTGAAATCGACGGCACGCTGGAGGACATGTCGGGGACCATAATTGGACGACATTTGCGACTTCTCTGGCTGATTGTAGAAGGACTGGTGCGGGCACCGGGAGGTGTGTGATGGGCCATGGCTTTCCGTGGCCGGGCTATACTCGGATATCAAGGTGAATCTCTTTTTTTGGGGTCAAGGAGGTGAAGTCAGCGGTCTTCCACGTTCCCTTCATAGAAGCTGCAAGAGTCTCGGCCGGAAAGGAGCTTGCCATTCTGTATGGCAACCGGACTTAGCGAAATACGCAGTAGAGGAAACAATGGCCGCAAGCGTCTGGAGAAAAGACGCAATACATATTCTCGTGGAACGGATCGGCTATTTATTTTCAGCCGGTGTGGAAAGCATGAGAAACCTTTGTGGATAGTCACGGAAGCAATGCCAGGATTCGAGGTTCGAAGAAGGGACGCACGGATAATGGACCGTAACGTTGGACAAAGTTACAAACACTCGAAGGGGGCTGATGAGGAGGTCAGTCATGGGGGTCATGGCCCCATGGGTCAGAGCCACTACCTAGGCACATACCTAACCGCCACTTCTTTTTCGTCCGTCTTTCTTCATCATGTCATGACACGGTGTAGCACCGTGTAGGTACCTAGGTATGTGCAGTGCTATGGTACTTGTAACACATGTACATACCTGGCCGATGGCAGGATAGCTTGTGACGATGTGAGAGGTCTTCTTCACCCTTCTTTCTTCATCTAGGTACTCCGTATCTACAGAGTATCAATGCCTATTAACTACCTAGCTTATTGACGTTATTCTGTAGTCGCACCGACGCCAGTCCGGAGCACTTTTCATTTTATCAATGACGATAATCACCCCGCGCTTGTTCCCTTCGTTCATCGTTGCTTTCATTTTTGGGTTACTTGTGGTTTGTTGGATGTTTTTGGGTGGTCTCAACGCACCGATACCGTGCGTCTCGACTCCTCGATAACGAGATCAACGCCGTCATTCACAGTCCGAGTCGAGATGGGCTTGGAGCAGAGTGAGAGCGCCTCGCTCAGAGTGAGGCGACTCGGGGACAACACAGTGCGCTGGTCCTGGAGACACGCTGCGCGCCAGACCTGCCTCCAGCAACCTAAAAAGCCGCAGTCGCCGCACCTCTGACAAACGTCTTCGAGTCGGCATCCCCTATGCGCTCACTTCTCGATGGCACCACTGCTCAATCATTTCAGTCGGCGCATCACCACCGATACGAGCTGAATCCACGACATGAGTGGGTTTGTGTGGAGGACATTCTCAGATATTCTCGCTGATCCGAATTCAGAAGATGCTGGCTCATTACTGCGAGGACAGCGCGGCCTGCAGATAGGAAGATAGAGCTTTCAATTGTGATGAGTTGGCCTAGAGGGTCGCTGCAACATGCATTTACTATGGGCTTGACACTTGTTTCTCTTGAGGAGAGAAAAGAGAACATAACCCCCCTCACTTGATGCAACCGAATAGTGGGAGCCCTTTCTAAGCTGACCCACGAGTGCCGACGTGTGTTCAATGTTTGTGTGGCACCATTCATGAGTCTGCCATAGGTATTTCACAACTGCGTGAATTAGCCTACTACAGACTATCCCCCGCGAATCCTGCTGTACGATGGAATGAGGCTCATTACCATCTACTATGTAGATGGCATCACAATTGCATACAGGCACGGCAGTTCTTAATCCCGTCGAAGCGTATCAACTGTCAAGCTTCTAAGCTTCTTGGAGACACATTTCTCGTGGCTGGCGGCGATGATCTGCAAAATTCTGGCATTGGAAGTGATCAAAGATCGAAGATAAGGACCGATTCAGCTCTCACAGGCCACCTCGATTGACCACTCAGCCAACAAGCGAGATCTGCGCCATGACACGACCAGTGACCACGAGTGAAACAGAAGTACCATCATCAGTTCTGACTCCTTACTGTCATCATCAACTGAGACCAACAGAACCTAGCGCAAGTCTCAAGAGCATCACGACGCAGCCGACCATGTGTTGAGTTTTGCTCTCCCTGTTCAGTACAAGATGGCTGACATTACAAGTACCTAAAAGTACCTAAAAGGAGGAGATACACCTCAGGTTACCAGTGATGCGATGTTTGCAGGCAACACAATTGACAGGAAGAGCTTGCAGGTCTATGCGATTGAATTATGAGTCAACGCTTTTTTTACGTGATTAGCAAGCAAGCAGGATAACCGACTCAGTCGCATCCCTAATACTAGAGCAGAGCTTCTGGCTCGCTCACAGGTCGCAAAAACGGCAATCTTCACTTTGCGTCTCCTGCCGAAGACCCATATCCAAGTCTCATCCGGAAAACCAGTATTGGTTGAGACAATTGAGAGATGATTGACCCCTACCTTACTAACCTGAAGAGATATCAAGCTAAATTGTGCAGATAAAGCTGGGGCATGTCGACACTGGACATGCACGAAAAGGCTATCGAGATTCGAGCCGGCAAATCGATGGTGAAGTATGAATGTCCTGTAGGCTGTCACTGGTCAGATGGAATGATCATGTACTGATTGATTCGCCAGTACTTCTGCCAGGCAGCAATTGACCAGCCTCAGGTTTCCTTCATCAAAATTGAACCGGAAAAAAAATTACAACATCAGGTGGCGAACAAGGCATATTTTGAGGAGACCCAAGATCTCTGCTCAACTGGCGGCTCTCACACTCACACAACGTGTTCATCTTGTCAACCATTCAAGCTAAGAGGTGTGTCAGATCGAAATGCTTGCTGAGAATTTAGAAATTTGACTATGCTTCGAGATCGCTAACTTTAGTCTTTTAAGCGGTGAGACAGGCAAGAAGCATAACTGAGGTCACAGTGCACACGAACTACAGTAGCTTGCATTCAAGATGCAGTCAGGCGCTAGAGCAGATGATCCAACCTAGGCCAGACATCGTCAGAACCCATCAAATTGCATTATGATAAACCATCGTTCAAATCCGATCAGATTAGGCTAACGTAGCGAATCTGACAAGGACCAACGAGTACATGCATTGGCTAAGTTGCTCGCTGCTGCGCATCTACGTCACATGCCTATTTAAATTTTAGTAAGAACTGCTTCTTGAATACATCAATAGGCGTGAAGTATGGCTCCATAATCCTCGAGTCTACGGTCTCGGATCTCTTCTGGTTCATTCACACGCCGCTGGGACTCCTGGGAGAAGCCACTGCCAGTGGTCACAATTCTAGGAGTGTCCAGGCGGGTGACCATAAAGCTCCGAAACTGCGTTTCGATCTACGATGATGAATTGTCATGTTTCGGCATGTTGATTAATAAGCCGATTGATGATTCTTGAGTTTTGAGGTTATGTCAAAAAGGAGATTTGTAGTCAATTTGTTAGTCAGCTCTCTAGACAAACTTCATACTTGACACTGTTTATTACTTGAGTATTAACTTCCTGAAACGGGCGATAAGAATGAGTACATATTTGTCAAGTATTGATGCCAATTTAGCCGCCATGGAACAACTGTCAATAAGTATGTAGGTCACGGCGGACACCGAAGTTCGAAGCTGGGAACACCCGAGACATTGCAACGCAATGTATAGCGTTTCTATCACGGGTCTTGTATGCTAATGCTAAGAAGGGTAGCGGAATCGAGATGCTGACATGCCGGCGTGCTGACACACGGTTTCTGATCTTCTAATCTGACATGCATAGTCGCATCGGATTGCTGAATTTGAGCTGAGTAAAAGCAACACTCACTTACGCGACTTCCAAGACAGAGGGTGTACATTGGGCAGCAGTCTATAGTTTGAGCAATGAAGAGCTGCTGCCACGCAAGTACTATCAGGTATAAAAGAGACCTTGAACGCCATCATGGGCAAGTTCGAGGCAGAAGAGATTATCTCATTCCATTACATCTTCCTAAACAACAAACAAATGTAATGTTGAAGCGCCGATACAGAACGGAATCAAGCGTCAAGTAAGAGCATTTGGCTAATCAATTTGACTCATATTTAGTCTCAACATCGTCACAATGAAGCTTTGTGGTAAAGCTCTCTTCGCCCTGGCTGCGTTCATACACGTTGGCATTAGCGCCGCGGCGACTGAAGTGGAGGAATTTTTGGCCAAGAACCCAGACATCCAAGTCGGCCGTGAGGCTCTTGAGAAGGCGGAGGCTAGTATCGGACCCAACACCTTTGGAGTCGTGAACAAACCAATAAGCAACATTGTGATGCTCCAGCAGTTTGATGGCGATACGAATGAGCGCATCTTTGCCGTGGCTCTCATTGATGATGAGAAGGCTGAGGAGTACTACAAGAAGAACAATAATGATGGAGAAGTTCAGGGCCAGGTTATGAAGCGCTACGATGTCTCTGCTACGCCCGACAAGAAAAAGTGCGGCCGTGCGGTCGCCGCCAATGAGCCTCGATTCATCTTTCAAAGAGCTGCCCGCTGCGGCCAATTCTGTAGCCGCAGCTTCAGCTGCACTGTTGATGCACGATGCCCAACCTGCCGATATGTTGGAGGGAATTGCAGACACCAGCTGAGTTGCCAGAGTCGCGCCTTGTAAAGATGCAAGCATCTGTTGAGCAGCAAGATATTTCTGGAGCGAGTCCCAATTACGCTTCGGTACTATCCGTAGCAATCAAGCAAGCCCATTACTCTATAATGTTGGTCACATCGTGTCGCCGATAGGTACTCCGAACTCGTGAGTCGTGGGTGTAACCCGAAAAGGACTTTGAACACCCACTACATCTGCCACCCACGAGTAGGTAATCAACAAGAACATGTTTCAGGTGGCAACCAGCCCACCCAGGCTTCAGCCCTCCATCAGCATGATCTACAGTGGAAATTAGGTATGCATGTATGTAGTACGGAGTAGAGGTACCTATGTATGTACTTGTCATCTTTAACCGCCACAACCCAGACATCTTTCGCGAACATGATGCAACATGATGCAACATGTATGCACGAATGTAGACGGATGGGGCTGTGCTATACGGCTGCAACGTTGCGTCACTGGTCTTACTCCAGAATCGGGGCTTTCACGTTCCTAACCAATCCACTGCCTTTATCCCAGCCTCCCAAATCTGGTGCTGACAGATGGCTTCGGACTTCGATTCCCCCTCTTGATAGAAAGACAAATCCGCTTCCCTACTTGCCTATAGCTCGAACATTTCTGACACGTCCCTCATCAACGAACTCTGAGATTGCAAGTTTGTCGTTGTCGTCGCAGATTGCCACAAGGCTTGATACATTGTAAGAGCCTGACATATTCCGATCTTCTACTCTACAGACTACCGTCGCTCATTTATATTAAGCCAGCATCAACATGTCAGAGCAGCCTACGCCGTCAATGGATGCCGAAGCAGATGCCTTCTTACAAGCACATCCAGAACTTCTTGTCGGTCGCGATGCTCTTGGAAAAGCCGAACGGGAATTTGGGGACGACACATTCTCTATCGTAAACAAGCCTATCGCCAATGTTGTACTGATCCAGCACTTCAATCCGGATACTCTCGATCGCTTATTCGCTGTCGCTCTGATAGACGATGCAAAAGCTGAGAAATACTACAAGGAGAGCAATCAGGATGGGAAAGATGGGCAGGAAGACACCGAGAGCTGCCCTGGCTGTGGCGCAGGTTCCAGTCGGGCTAGAGTCGGAGGACCAGAGCGTTTTCTGTATGCAAAAATGGAAACGTGCAAGGAACAGTGTCCAGAGGCCCAGGTCGGTCGAATGTGGCCAGCTTAGAGTTTTGAATGTTGAAAAGAGAAGGCCCGAGTTCATCTACGTATTCTCTGGAAAGCTGCGTCTTCCCCTAAGCGTGATGCTAGCTTTGAGCTCGTCTCGCATGAAAGAAGGGCGAAGAGCTGCACCTGACGAGCCACGTAGGGCACTGAACTATGTACAATGCCTACCTAGGTATGTACCTAGTGTATGACCAACGCGAGGCACGACTCATGAGGACAATGAGGATCCGCGAGGGGGACTGTCTGTAGAAGGGCTGACAAGACGGTATACCTTTTAATTCTTGCTAGATTGCATCGAGGTCACCTGACATAACACTAGTATGTGGGAGACCAGAGGATCGACGCTGCTGTTCAAAGGTCACCTACTCGCCGTTTGAGGGACTCGCTGGCCAATATCGTATCGCAGCACTAAGAGACAAAGCCAGCGGACGCGCAGGCTGATGATCAAAGTATGGAATTTCTCTTTCGCTAGCTTACATCAATGAAGACGAGCCTTGTGAGATTGACATGTTGATTTGGTAGGCACCTTCATCGCCCGGGCATCCTAATCAGGAGATGCGGTTCAATCATACCAATTGGCAATCGAAAAATGCCTGATAGCAACGCTGAGGCTTGGAATATTATATAGCAACGGCAACTCGAGGAGAGCCAGGACATCAATGAATACCGACAACTACGGAGTAGGTACCCATTGTGATGGATCCGAGAAGAGGGCAGAGTCGCACCTTCACCTTGAGTTTGTTTATTAGGTACCTAAGCTTGTCAGGTACGTTACATGTGCTCCGACCTAGAGGTTACAGGTCGAGGGACACTCTTCTTTTCTCTCCCCAAGAACTTAGAAGTATATTCCATCACTGACGCTATGTAGGTTGGTATGTAGTAGCACCTAGATTCACACTACCCCCTGATTGATTATCTCCGGCGTCCCGTCCCGGCGACACTGTTGTGGAACAATCGATATTGGCGACGGACGCGCCGAGTGATAATCCTCTGGTCCATCTCCCTGCAGCTCGCACATTGACGAACACTCGAAAGCTTTGGCAACTTCAATGACGAAGAAAACTGTTGACCTCTTTACGATATAAGAAGGTAACGATTTTGACAGAGGCTTCGATCTTGGCAACATGCTCTCATGGCCACGAGAGAAGACTGCGACACAACATACGACGTCATGGAATGCACCGTTGATCACCGTGCCATGATTGACTGTGTGATTTTGACTTACAAATTTAGTGGTTGATACGCTGTTCCAGGCCAGCGAATAAGAGGATTTTCAGCGGCAACGTCCGACTAGATCGTGAATTTCTGAACTCTCCCTCTGCCCCGATAGAGCGATATGTGACGGATCAGTCCGATTCTCCATGTGGGGATGAACCGATTTCCCCAGATGGCCACCGACGAGTCTGCCCAGTCGATCGGACCCTTTCCAAAGCACAAGTGCACAAGGCTTGAGAGGCCACGACGGGATGAAGGCTGAGAGTAAGATGATGAGGCGGGGGTCGATGCCGAAGATCTTGATCTCTGGCCTCCGATACCTACTCGGAACTCCTTGTCAAAAATACGCCTCCAAAAATACACACACACCATAGGTAGGTAGGTAGGTAGGTACCTACATGGCGAGCCTGTTTTATTATGGACCTTTGCTTTGTACCTACCTACCAGGTATTGCGCAGCGCGGTTCTTTGAAGTTTGCCATTGCGCTTGTGCCTCCGCTGCAATCTCTGACTTCTTCCGCTCCCGGCCGCTATGGCCTCCGGGTATTCGACCCCTGTCCCCACATCGTTCGGCCATGCCGCTACATATGTATTGCCACTTGTCCCCCACATGTCCCTGGACCCTGAGTCCCTGAGTCCTGAGTCCTGACACTGGCTCTCGAGTCTCAAGTTGCGTCAGGGACTCAGGAAGGTGCAGGAGAGAAAAATCAAATCGGAAACGAGAAAGAGTATACGGAGTAATAAGTCATTCTACTTCAAGTGGCCGATCAAATCAAGCTGGATTGCCTGGGCCTAGGTAGCTTCTGCTCTCGTCTGGGTCTACCTATTGTTCTTGCCACTTGTCAGAAATTGCCTTTTTATCTGAGCCCTCAAAGCGCACCGCAC
Source organism: Claviceps sp. LM84 group G4 (assembly GCA_018360345.1). Lineage (NCBI taxonomy): Eukaryota > Fungi > Ascomycota > Sordariomycetes > Hypocreales > Clavicipitaceae > Claviceps > Claviceps sp. LM84 group G4. The sequence continues at coordinate 62,041 of SRQH01000060.1, forward strand.
ACCGCTCACCTCGAACAAAATAAATCCTCCATGCCTAAAACCCTTACGCCTCCCCCAACCCCAACAAAAGTAGCCCGAAATACCTAAGATTTCTCCCTGCCGCCACCGACTCGCAGCATGAACTGCTCTCTGTTGTGTTCTTTATCTGTCCCTTCGTTCCCTGCCACAGTTTACACAGCCCTTCGCCGGTCTTGAGTGTATATTCGTCCGTACATTAGCGCAAGGGTTGCTCTGTCTGGAATCGAAGCTACGTATCCTTCCAACGCAACGATGGCTGCTACTACTTCTGCAATGTTTAAGGACCCTATCCGGCGGCGCACTGCGGCCGCAACGACTGCCATCGATCACGAGTCGTCGACCTCTGCCAGTCCAGCCGACTCACCTAGACCCTCAGCCTCGTCCACGTCGCTTTCGTCGCTTTCTTCTCTCGATGCGAAGGACAAGGACGACGAGTACGCCGGCCTTCTTGATACATACGGAAACGCTTTCACACCTCCCGACTTCACTATCAAGGACATCCGCGATGCCATACCCAAGCATTGCTTCGAACGCTCTGCCATCAAGGGATACGCATATATTCTTCGCGACCTCGCCTGTCTTTCTACTACCTTCTATGTATTCTACAACTTCGTGACGCCCGAGAACGTCCCCTATACTCCCCTGCGTGTCTTTCTCTGGGGTATTTACACTGCCCTGCAAGGTCTATTTGGAACTGGACTCTGGATTATTGCCCACGAATGTGGCCACGGCGCCTTCTCTCCGTCAACCTTGACCAACGACATTACCGGCTGGGTCCTTCACTCAGCTCTCCTCGTTCCCTATTTCAGCTGGAAGTTTTCCCACAGTGCGCATCACAAAGGAACTGGAAATATGGAGCGCGACATGGCTTTCCTTCCCCGCACTCGTGCGCAGTATGCCACTCGACTTGGACGCGCGATGGAGCAACTTGGTGATCTTTGCGAAGAGACACCCATTTACACGGCTGGGTTCTTGATCTTCCAGCAGCTCCTAGGATGGCCTAGCTACCTTATAGCGAATGTCACAGGACACGACCTCCACGAACGCCAGCGTGAGGGTCGAGGCAAGGGCAAGAAGAACGGTTTCGGGGGCACCGTAAATCACTTTGATCCCCGCAGCCCTATTTTCGATGACAAACACGCCAAGTTCATTGTTCTCTCTGACATCGGCCTGGGTCTTGTTATCGCCGCTCTGGTGTATCTTGGCAACCGTTTCGGCTGGGTTAACGTGGCTGTTTGGTATTTCATGCCCTATCTTTGGGTGAATCACTGGATCGGTAAGTCTGCTTATCTGGACTTGTTTGCCAATGTTGAAGCACTGCATATTGACATACTCCTCTCTCTTAGTTGCCATCACGTTCCTTCAGCATACGGATCCAACTCTGCCGCATTACACCGCCGAAGAGTGGAACTTTGTTCGTGGTGCCGCTGCTACCATTGATCGCGAGATGGGCTTCATTGGCCGCCACCTTTTCCATGGCATTGTTGAGACCCATGTCCTCCATCACTATGTCAGCACTATACCTTTCTACAACGCGGACGAAGCCTCCGAGGCCATAAAACCGGTTATGGGCAAGCACTATCGATCTGAAACTAAAGATGGTCCCTTGGGATTTATCCGCGCTCTTTGGAAGACTGCTCGCTGGTGCCAGTGGGTAGAGCCTAGTGCCGACGCGCAAGGTGCTGGAGAGGGCGTCTTGTTCTTCCGCAACCGCAATGGTCTCGGCACGAAACCCATTTCGATGAGAACTCAGTAGATTTGGTTGACGACTGACTAAGTAGCGAACGACGGTCTCGGTTCTATATCGTGTTTTCCTTTCAAGATTATTTGCTAAAAAAAGAGGGGGCGCCGCTTATCAACGCAGAAAGGCAGCGCTCGTGGCACCACGTTCGTCGAGATACGCTCGAACTTCCCTACTGGTTCAAGTATACGAGGAAATGATCATCTTGAGGATGACCCAGGGTTAGAGATAGAAGGCGTAAATTATTGTTTTGCTGTCCTTATTCAATTTCATCATCAAGTCTGGCGAGTAGCAAACCGTCATCTATGTCATGGCATCTCTCTGGGTGAAGAAATGTATACTCGAGGATGTCGTCTCAGAATAGGGGAACGGAACGCACAGGGAGGCAGGACTTTTTGCATCTGAGTTTTGCTACATTGATAATGAATACATAGACCAATTTCTAACGTCTCCAATTGGAGTATCAAGGCACCCACAAGAGCCATCATCCATGCACGATATGTGATGTCAATGTGTCATTAGGACATGAAGATGACGAATCTACGAGGTTACAACGCACAAATGGCAACATACAGAAGCAGTGTGCATTCGATGCGATTTCTCTTAACGTATGACGGCGATCGTTGACATTGAAGAAGTCAGAGTCTACGTTTCAGTCAACAGGCCAAAGTCTGCTCCCATGACCTAGGTAAGTAAAAGTTGCCGCTATGACTACCTACCTAGTACCTACTCTTGTACTATCGGCACTAGTGATTTTCACTTTTGCACCTGTCTTCTGTGAGATATGTCTGAATGATGTATGTCTATGATATCTATCCAGAAAGACCATCACAAGGAATGGGAGAATAGGCCGACTGTAAATACCATACATTTAGCACTCTGTGCTACCTATAACAAACGGGTGATGTGAGGCTGCTAGCTCCAACATCTTCACTCGTGCCCGATCTTCATGGTCGAACACAATTGTCGTGGGCACACAGGCACATAACAGTTGAGAAGTTTCGTAAACGCTTGTGACACCAGATAGATAAGACAAAGGTAGTAACGAACACAAACGTAACGACAGACGTGATGAACTACATGATTTGTTCTTGATGCATCTACGCATTGCACTTTCAAAGCTCTTTTCTCAACGTCTCTCTGGGCAGGCGTTCGACGGGAATGTTATGCCCGAATGCCCGAATGCCCGAATGCCCGGATGGGTCGAGGGACGGGCCGTGATAACGCTCTCCGACCGTATCAACATAATTCCATTTCCACCGGGCACATTGTGATGAAGTTGAGGCTACAAAGTTAGCAGGACAGTCAATCTTTTCGCGTTACGGTACTCATAACTCATAAACCCAACGCCCTCTGCTGGACGCCGCGAGCCACGACCGCACACAATACTCAGCTAGTCTTGATCCCTTCTTTGTTCGAGTACTATTGGTGAGGGCGGGGCCATTATAGCGATGGAAGATCCGTAGGGAGCTGTTAAGATCGTCAAACGAGCCAAATTGAGCCGACTGCGGTAGTCTGATATTTGCCGCTTCTGGTTTGTTCCAGCTTCAGCTTCAGCGTGTTGGCATCCAGATTGAGTTTCGCCGGAACTTGATGATGGCAATTAAGACGGTGAAAGTTTCATCCTGAGAAATGGATACACAGTCCGTTTCACTGCCGAAGGCTGACTGTCTTCCCACGAGCGGTCGGCTCGCGTACAGTAAGAACTCACAGGAACCGAGAAGCTGATTGCTGTTGGAAGAAACGGAGGGCTAAGCATGAATGATGGTAAAGAAGAGAACGATTTCAGCTCGGTAGAAGGCGATGAAGAGACGGCACCCATCGTACATGATGGCAAACCGAGGGACGCCGTCGGCTCTCAATGAGAGATGGTAAAGAAGGGGCAAGCGAGACGAACTATTCATGCCGTCGCATCAGACAGTGGCAGCGTAGTCAGCACAATCTTGGACTCCAGCTAATTGTCTATCTTCCACAACTTAATCATGAGCTATTTAAGAGCCCGAAGCCTCACTCCATGGGCATGCTCGCAGCTCGGGATTGACGAAGAGTACGGCCGACTTTGAGAGTGGAGCCTCTACGCTTAACGCTCTCCGGTCTGATGAAGTGTAGCCAAAGGTTCTGTTGCCGTCTGAGAACAGGAAACAGCAAGGCGAGCTGGAAGACGAGACATCTTTTGAATCAGCGACAGCAGCTTCTAGCTGATATCTCGATGTGTATGTATGGAGTATGGAGGTGTATATAGTGTATCATTGTATGAGGTGTATAGAGTCGAGTATACAGCGAAACCTAAACATGATGAGTTGTTAGCTCGTGAAAAAATCTATCGCATCGAATCATGACAATAAAATCCACCTCTGGGCTGGGACGAAGTAGACCAAGCGATAACTTTCATGGTGCACACGAAGTCATGGAAACATCCAAGACAATGGTGGATGTCACAGCGGAAGGCGGTCGGCGACAACACTGAAGACTTGCTCTGGCAGAGACTACATGGACGAAAGACTCATCCAGACGGTTCGTGTTGAATCTCAAAAGCTGGCCAACGACATCAAATTCCTCAAGCGTGACGTTTAACCACGCTAAACCCAAAATGGACATATGTAGGTACCTGTTCAAATCCTATGCAAATAGGTATCCTTGTATGCAGATGTGTATTTATCTTCACCTATGTATCTCTACATTAATCCACGCCGCGACACGTCCTTTAGCAAGTCGCATTATTATTAGTCGAAGAGCTACGTGGTCTCCCGGATTACGCCGACACATTACGACACCGATTTCTCGGGAGCCTTCCGTTGCTGGCCATCGACAAGAAGTAGATCGAGTCTCGGAAGACCCGAAGATGATAATAAGGTGCAACACGTAGCACGTAATACTCGTATGTACCCGTATGTATCTGATCATTGATGCCTTTGCCACTCCGCGATATGCACCTACGCGATCAAACCGGCTCTCACACTGGGGGGATATGTTCAACTCGCCGCATACCACAAATATCACGCCATGCCAAACCATCACCAGATTCCAGGTGGCAGGCGTTCGCGATTTTTCGATGGCATATCTGCTTCGCCTCGTTTTGTGCGTGTGGCGCATAGCAGTGACCCCCGTTTTGCCGGGTACATACGTTACACGTACCTACCTACCTACCTACCTAGGTACCTCTTTATGCACGTGACCCACACATTCGCTGACGACAACTCTTCCCATCTTTGCTTTGTTCGTGCTCCTCTTTAATGATCATCATACCTGGAACATACCTGGGGAATTATGTAGCTACTCGCAATTTTTGCGATTCACGCATTGCAGAGCGGCAAGTATCGACACGCGCCTGATTGCGTCTGGGGTTTGGTAAGTAACGCCCTTGACTTTCTGCTCCAAATTCGACTAGCATGATGAATTTTCCCTTGTGAAATTACCGCGGCTTATGACACTCGTCGTCGAGTGGCCTGATTACGAAATATTCAACAAAACTTCTGACTGTATTCTGTCATTCCATCAACGCAAGGCGTGCATCATCTATGTTTCAGCCAGATCGCTAATAGAAGTTGTCATCTCAGATAGGCAAACCAGTGCTCTCTACCCGACCAGTCGTCTTGTTCGACGCAATGTGCATACCGTTTTCAGACATCGGCACTTTTCTGTCCGCCTTCACTCACGCAAGTTTTATGGTCCCCGACCATAATCTCCAACTTGGAGGATTCTATGCTGCTGCATGTACGGGATCCGTTGCGCGATGCAGTTTCTTTCATAACTACTACTAGCCTCTTGTTTGGTCACACTACATAGCCCTTCCCGAGCCAGCATTAAAACATGAAATAAACCTCATATAATCTGGCAGCCAGACCAGATGGCAGAAACCATGAATGCAGCCTAAGTCATGTCTTCCAAGTTCGTGATTTCTGATTTCTGATGTCTTCGCTCTTCGCTTTTGCACCAGGCATTCCGTTACCTTCTCAAAGTGCAGACACAATTTTGAATGACGGATCAACTATGTCATGAACTCGAGCCTGATTGACGAGTATCGGTAATGGTTAGCAAAACGTTACGCTCAAGGCAAATGACGACGACAGCACTTTGGATCCATCCTTGGCAGATCTTGGACTTGGTTTGATGAGAAACTAGGAGTCACCATCGGGCGATCGGCTGTCAGGTATTGTCCGGCGGATGGCTCGCAACGCAATTGCTTACGGCCAAGTTTTTATTGTTCAAGCAGCTACATCCACCGGTTTCCAACGTCATCTTGGTGCGAGCTTATGCGATTCGATGGCAAAAAGCCCAGCTAGTATGCCGCTCGGCGGTTTCATCTCTTGACTACAAACCCATGCTTCTTGGCCTTTCAATCCGATGTTATGA
>SRQH01000600.1:0-16940 GCA_018360345.1 Claviceps sp. LM84 group G4
CCCCCCCCCCCCCCCCCCCCTGCTCCACGAGAGCGCGCCTCTCTTGACAATGCAACATCCCTCCGCAATCCTCACCACCGCTCAATGCCTCGCGCTCGCCACGAGCGCCCTCGCAGCTGCCACGCCCATCTCCGACTCCAAATGCACATGCTATCTCACCAACGGCACCGAACCAGCATTCTACAAAGCCCACCGATTCTTCGACTTCCGCGACCTCGTCGACTACGCGTCCAGCAACGGCCCCGATGTGCTCCCCTCTATCCAAGACACGTCCTCCGCACCCCCCACGAGCTCCTTCTTCACATCCGACATCTGGACATCGACCTGGCAGACTCAATCATGGAACAACTCCAAGCCGGGGAAGCTCAACGGCGATGCGACCATCCTAATGGTCAACTCGCCCAACAACATCTACATTCAAGCTGCCGACAAGCACGACATCGTGTCACCCCCGTCGAGCACATATCTCACCCTACGCACCTCTCGGCAGCGCGGCTTTCAATCCTCGTCTGAATTCCAAGCCGTCTCCTCCGCCTATCACTACCTCTCGCTGCGAATGCTCGCCCGCACGACGGGCAGCCCCGGCGCCGTATCCGCGATCTTCACCTACCGCGACGCCAAAACCCTACCGGAGATCCAAGAAGCAGACATGGAGATCGTCACGCGCGGACCCAAGAACAGAATTCAGTACACCAACCAGCCGTCATACACGACGGATGGCTCAGGTGGTGGCGACGTCATCGCGCGTGCCTCCCGGAACGCGACATTGCCCCATGGGAAAACATGGTCCGACTGGGCCGTCTACAGACTGGATTGGACGCCCCAGCAAAGTGTTTGGTATATCGACGGCCAGCAAGTCGCTAGTATAGCCTTCCAAGTGCCCCGCGACCCGGCAGGCATCCACGTCAACTCCTGGAGCGATGGAGGTTCCTGGAGCGGCAACATGAGTATAGGCGATCAGACCAGTCTGCAGATTCAATGGATCGAGATGCTGTACAACACGACTGAGAAGACGACGGAGAGGCGAGATGAAGATGCAATTGGCGGGGATGATCAAGGCTGCCGAGTGGTGTGTAGCATTGATGAGGCTCCCCAGGTAGGAGCTGCTGCGAAGTTATGGGGCGAGGAGAGTAGCCAGGCAGTGACACTTGTGAGGGGGGGTATGAGGGCATTGCTGCTCTGTTGGGGTGTTTCGTTGCTGTGGACCCAGATGGTGTGAGGCACGATGACGATGATGGCGGTGGTGATGGTGATGATGATGATGATGATGATGATCCAGACTTCCTTTGTGCGTGCCTGTTGTGTGTTGTTGTCGGGACTATCACATGAAGCCCATGATGATGATGAACTTCCAGCCGACATCCCAGTCACGCCAAAGAGTCGGTGGAGCTTACAGAGGGAGTACTAGGTACCTTAGGTACTTAAACCACTCCGTTTGTACAGTCACGACCCCATATATACCCTTCGAGACACAAGCCGTACTCGCTTCAGTCGCCATGGAATCAACCCCGAACTCACCACAAAATGCAAGCCGCAGACGGCTACATGTCTGATGGTGCAAAATGAATGGTCGTTCACAATCAAATTTATCCGGTTCCGGCAAATTCTAGGTACTACATTAGTATGTACATATATACATACCTACATAGCTCCGTATGTCCAGCACATGACTGTAGACGGTTGAAGAAAGAGAAAGTCTGCAGGTCTTCCTCACTGAGATCAAACCACACACGTGCCCATAACATTCTGTGAAACGCAAACTCCGTACGAAGAATAGGTACCACCAACTGGGCCCTTCACACCACCAAGTGGCACCAACTGGCTTTTGATCGCACAGAATGGGTCAAATGAGCCACAGAGATGCTTATTACTCCGTGAGTCCGCACCACTAGGTAGTGTCCTTCCCCCATACTACTTCATCTGCTTTCGTCAAGCAAGGACCGGAACGTTTCGTCCCGTCTAGGCTCCAGTAGTCCTTGCGGAGAAAGACGAACGTATGTAACCTATTGTTTCGCGTGGGCGCCGGCGGACAGAAGGGGCGTGGAGTGAGTGGAGAGATTGTTTACTGTGATATGTGTACATTGTACGGAGTATGTAGATGTTAATGTACGTAGGTACTCCGTAGTTAAAAGACGGGCGAAGTCTTGCCGGGGATCTTGACTTATTGTGACTGACCGGCTGACTGGCTTCAACGGTCTGACTTGACTGACTGACTGACTGACTGACGGAGATATTGAAGTCTTGCCCAAAACTCCTCCTCATCCATACCTAACCAGCCATTCCCCCAAGTACATATGTACCTATCTAGTATAGTACTCCGTACATATGTAGTAGGCTAGTAGATATGTAGTAGGCTAGTAGATATCACACCCACAAACTTGGCCGTCACTTCAGAGTTCATCCTCGTTTGAGTCGTTTCTCCCTGAGTCCTAACTCCTGACCAGTGACCACTGACAAGGCCGGCCCCGGCCCGCGCTTCCCACCCCCGGGAGAACCCCACCGCACTTCAGAGTTCACGGCCTTGTTCAATTGTTCTCGTGACCTGAAGAACAACGCACCCGGGTGGAGGACCCGAGATCCTCCACCTCCACACCAAATGTACCTAGACACATTGTACATCGTACTGTGTACATACATACATGTGTACAAACGCCAAACCCGGGGTTCTGGAATTCGCCAACGATAGAAAAGTTGTAGGTATGTACACATGTACCGTTTCTGGTGAAGTTGACGATTCGCCCATCCTCCGGACGTCTCATCATTGATCAAGCTGTTCCAGAATTCCACTGCTTCCGAATTGTTGCGTCTCCTCCCCTGCTTATTATGCAGTGCGTACGGAGATGTACGGAGTACCTACTCCGAGGTAGGCAGGTATATATGTATGTACCTATGTACATATGTACATACCTACATACGGAGTACATATGCACTCCGTATTTTATATCATCCGACTCCCACGCTATTGGGCCTTGTGCTGCGGAGAATAGAGCACCCCGCGAAAAAAAAAAAGACATGCATGATGCGAGACAAACTGTACAAAAAAGGGTGAGGTGCGAGACATGCGGAGCTCTTGCTGACTCTATACTCCGTATGTACATATGTACTCTGTATAAAGGTAAGTACATTACTACATACCGTTACGGCCGGTGACGGCCGGGACTTCGTGTCTCCGAGGAGAAAGCTGGAATGAGGAAAAACATGGCGTTCCTCCATTTTGCAGTTCCCAATGTCCATACATAGGTAGGTATGTCTTTCCAATACAGCATCAATGTGCGCCGGCGCCAAGTCTTCTGCAAAGGCAGTGCAAAGTACCTCCTCCGTAAGCGTAAACGTCTCGCTGCATGAATCATCGCGTCGTACTCCGTATGTATATCCAGCATCTGAATTGAGTGGACCAAAAGACACCTCGTCTTTCCTGTCCACACTTGTTCTGCAGACCAGGACGCTTAGATCGGTACGCAGACATCATCACGCCACAGCAAGCGCCCGCGAGGAAAGGGCACAGCACAACACTGACCAAACAATAATAACTTTTATAATATGACAACCGTAGTACCAAGTCGGTCTTTATGGCTTTCGCGCAAAGAGTATCGATACAGTGCTCCATTTCTCCCTTTTTTTTTCTTTTTTCTTTTCTAAGCGTCTCAGACTCTCAGCTTAGAGTGAAACTTGCGGGTCCCCGCGCAAGCCGACTTCGCGTTGAAAACAATGGACACTCGAAAAGCAGAGCCCCGCACTCTTTATGGGAATGATGATCCTTGTTGTAATAGGGGAGACGGTACGCCCCCTGTCACCACCTTCCAAGACCCGCTTCGGTATCTTCCAACCGGGCGATCGATTCTATGCACTACGCACAGACTCTGGGTTCACATGTACATATCGGTGAACTGTTTCGCCTCTAGCCAGGTATAGTCGAAGCTAGCCGGTATTTTTCTTGTTCTTGTGTCGATGCATGCAGAGAATAAACAACAGAATATATGTGAGTCGATGTAGATTTCTTCGTACTGGAGTGCGTTTCTCATGGGCGGCGTCAGTGCATCGTTGGTGCACATTCTTTTGGTTACAAGGATTTTGCAGCTCCGTCACCGCATGCTGGTTTGATCGAAGGGGAACTGTTGAGGAGGGAATGCCATGCTCGCACTCAATCCAAAAGGGTCCCAGTCTTGATGATTGAGAAGCGAAGGCGTCATCGGCTGGAAAGGCTGTCCAGAAATAGATGTCTGCTGGCCACTATGCTCATGGTGCGGTGGCGCTGTAGAAGTTGGCGAAAGCAGCATAGTGTGTGTTGTGTCGCCAGTAACAGCGACGTTAAAACCACAAGATCCGCCGGAAGTTTCAAGTTCGGAATCATCCACCATTTCATTGTTGTTATCGTACTCGTGGTCTGTCATGATTCAGGTCGTTAGTGTTTCCCATCACTCGTCCACACGTCCCTTGAAGAGCGACTCACCCATCTGATCAGCCTGGTTTTGGAAGCAAGGTGTTGGGTAGAAGGAAGCGCCAGCGCATGCTACCGAACTGCGAGGTGTGACAGCCTGCAGCACCGAGCTTCTGGGGCCCTGTGAGGCACCAGTGAGAGACGAAATGTGCTGACGGCCGAAACCTGACACGGATCCTCTCATGGAAATGCTGTCTGAAGGAGCGGGAGAAAAGTTTGAGCACACCGTGGTAGGCGACCGGGCGTGAGCTGATGCGATAGGGCGGTTCTTTGGTGAGGTGGCTGACTTTCGGGCCTGAAAGCCAGCTGGTTCCAGCTTGTGTGCGCCGCTGCTTGCATTGGACTTGCGGTTGTGATGCTGCCGATTCATGATGGGCCTCTGGATGGTCGGCGGCTGTACCAGGTTTTGCGGAATATGTGCCGGACCTAGATTCGGACTGTCCGTCTTTGCCTGCAACTCGGCTTGGACATCAATGCCTAATGGGAAGAAGCCATGTTAACACCCTGCGTCTTCAATCGCTCGCACTCATCAGAGCAGGAAGTAGTGACCTTTTTCGAGAAGGATTCGCTCCAGCAGCGAATTTTTGTACCGCAACATCAAGCACTCATCCGCAGCGTTTCGATGAGCCGCCTGCAAATTATGCAAACTGGATTCGTGAACACGAATTGTTTCCTCCAGTTGTTTGATGTACTCGGTCCGGCGCTCGCGAAAAGCAGCTTGAGCTTGACGGTTACGCTGCTTGCGCTCCTCCGACGTTGCGTAGATCTGACGTCATCTTGCCGGTCAGTGATGCGAGTTCCATGCGGGGAAGTAGGACGAAAAGAAGTTTGCCAATGGCGGATAATAAGCGTGTTGAAATTTTGGGAGAGAAAGACAAGAGATGACCCATGAGGTGGGAGAGATAGGATCATAGGGCAGGGTGACTGGCGGGGAATTTGTTTTAAATAAAACGTGCAGAATGCTGGGCGACAGCAAGTTATTTACCCGTTACTTTATGCATTGTGCATTTGGGCATTGGGCAGACTGGGGCCAGACGAGGAGGTGAGGTGTATTAGGTATGCAAGGGGCGACATGGACGACGGACATGGTGATAGCGCGCAACAAAGCGAGCGGGAGGTGTCAGTATGTGTGAGACTCACCGGCTTGCGTCCACCCTTTCTCTTGGGTTGCTGGCCATCCTGGAGGGTATTGTTGGTGTTAGTGTTGGCCGAGGCAGGTACAGATGCATTGTGATCCCCCTCGATGGGAGAGTCAACAGAATCATCAGAATCGTCAGGGTGCGGGGGCTCGGGCTTGCTGTCGATGGACATGTCGTCGGCCATCCCAAGGGTCGCGGCGCAGTGGCCTCTGCAAGATGACAGCCGCCGTGCGACAGCGCCCCGATCTCGAGGGAAACAAAACGATAAGCAGCAGCGACGGCCAGCAGCGTCCAGCGTCCAGCGTCCAGCGTCAACGCGAGGCCGAAGGAAGGCGACAAGTCGGCGGCGAGTTGCAGCAGCGATAGGATGAAGTCGGAGGCTTGGGATAACGATCAAGATTCTGCTTGGTAGATAAAAAAGGTTGCAGAGGGCTGTACTCTGGACTCTGGACTCTGGAGAGGCTGCAGTGGCGGGCCGGAAAGGCGTCTTCTGGTCTCGTGCTCGTCTGCCTTGGCACCTTCGTTCCGGACGAGGTTGCTGGATCAGGCGCCGGTTCTGTTATGAAGTCGAGCGAAGTCGAGCGAAGTCGAGTGGCTGTGAGCCTGTGAGTCGTGACGATATGTACAGTTAGGTTGTAACTCCGCGGCAGCGTCTGCGGCGCTTTTAATAAGAAGTCATGGTCTGTCCCGCGTCTGCCTCCCGGTTACCGTCTCCGTGGTGGCCGACTCGCTGCAAAGATGGCTCTACATATGTAGTAGAGCACTCGCCAAAAGAATCGTCGGCTCTTTTGCTTGCCAGACACACATTGCCAAGCCGCAGCCCCCCGTCCGTCTCCGTCCGCCAGCATTAGCAGCATTATTAGCAACATCAGCCAGCGTTCGCAGCATGCAGAATTTCGCAAAGCGTTCGCATTGATCCGTCCCGCCCACCGCTCCGTCGCGAGGCTGCTGGGGAACCTTTCCTGCATTCTCATTCGCTGTACTCTGCGAGCTGCCCCAGACCAATCGACCAATTCCCCCACCCCCAGCTCCCCAGTCCCCAAGCCGGGTAGGTACATATGTACATACCTAGATACCTGCCTAGGTACCTAAGGTATGTACAGTATGTATGTACAACTCTCAAGGGACCGTGGTCTAGGACCCCGTTTTGCGATTCTGCGTTGGTTTTGCGAGACACCTTCGACAGCAAATCGAGTGGGCGTGGGAAGCCTTGACTGTATCGACGAGAAGCGTGTGGACGTGTGCACTCCGTTGCCATGTTCCGCCTTTTCAGCTTGGCTTTCAGCTTTCTAGCTTGGGTCCTGGAAAGAAGCATATTGCGGGACAACATAGCGCGAGCTTGGGGTCATGTGCCGGTCCCGACTCCCAAGTGCCAACAGACCCGCGAAATCGTGGTGCCAATCCCCGCCATCCTCCGTCAACCGGGGGCCTCATTCGGGTAGTCTGGTCGGTCCCGGCCTTGTCCTGGAGGCTGGCACCGACCCGTGACGGGCTTGGGATTTTTTGGTACAACATTATACATATGTACGGAGTACATACATACCTATCTACATATGTAGGTGGAACTAGGTTGTATATGTATAGCAATCTCCGCCGTTGGGCCGTTCGAACATGGTCTCACACTGGCATACGATGGCTTCAAGTCGGCCAATCTACAGTGCCCGAATGTATCACTAAGTGTCTACGTGTTTTGTCCTCCCCATACGGAGTAGAGTCTGGGCCGCAACTGCGTGTCCACGGGATATCATATACCTATGCGGTGGCAATCTTGGGCACTTTGTGCGTTTGACAACCCTCGTGGAGCGAAGCTATGTTCACTCGTCAACTGTCACTCGGCTAAAACGAGCACAAGAGTCAAGGAGTCAAGGAGTCAAGACTCAAGAGTCACGACGGCATACCTTCAGGCTTCATCAAAGTTGCACCTTGAGGTCTTCTTCATGATCCACACCCCGCTTTTCGCACTCAAAGCCTAACTGGTCTACGGAGTAGTCATGAGATGAAGTCCCTGCATCAGCGGGTTTAACGAGTCGTGCGCTGCAGTTCCATGTCTCGGCTCGAATCGAGCAACCCATTGAAATGTGCCAGGCTCTAGCATTCGATACGGGTAGGTATCTGGGTTACGGGAACACTTGTAGTGTAGGTACGTATTAGGGGACTGTCTTCTGATTCCTGTCATGCTTTGCAGATGCTGGAGCCTCACGTCAGCGAAAGACATGGCTTTATCTTAAAGGCATTGTATGTGTATCGGGGAAGCCTCAGGTGAAATCAAAATCCGTCTTCTTTTACAGTCAGTACTCCGTATGTAATGCTAAAACTTAAAAGTGGTGAAGGTTGGTACATAGCCGCGGCCCCAAGGCTGCGATATTCAGCCAGCTACCCTATATACAGTGCGAACTTACAGTGCGATCACAGCCACACCGTGTGCAATTGCCCAACAACGGCGAGTCCACGTGAAGTAAACAAACCGCCCTGCATGGACATCAACAAAGCCCCGTCCGTCATCAAAACACTGACCAGCTTGCCCACTTGACATCATACGCGATCACGCGTTGCATTCCTCTGCTTCCCCTCCCTGGTCCGCATTGCGGCTCATTTCAATTTAACAGCTTTACACTTCGTATACACTATACTGGCTGCTGTATCGCCGAGGACGACGCGATAGCTACCATCATGTCACCGCCTCGTCGACGATCGGCCAGGTTGGCCAGTGTCAACGCTGCTAAGGTATGCCCCTTTACTTTCAAGCTGTGTGCTAAACATCTTGGGGTATCCAAGCTTTTACTGACCAGACGCGCGTGCAGAACCGAGCCACTCCTGATCTGGCATCTGTCGCCGAAGTAAACGAAACACCGTCTAGAAGATCGAGCCGACGCGTGACCGGAGACACATCCGTGCCACCGACCATACCAGAGCCCACTACACCGGTCTCCTCGGCCGTGAAGCCTCCCAGCAGCGAGATGCATCCAAGTCAATTTCGCCCCAGCACTGGTGCTCCTTCGTCAGCCCTCGGGCTCGGATTTTCCGACATCCCCAAAGATGGTCGAGGCCCCAACGGCCTAGACAGAACGCCTTCCAAGATCAGTGGGGTCCCTAGTTCAGACTTCACATTCCGAATTGGCCGTGAAGCTATCGAGGCGGGTCTGAACACTGATGCTCAACGTATGCTGCATGATATTCGTGATCAAGCAGCCAAGATCAAGGCAAAACTAGTGGCGGAACGAGAGGCCGAGGATCGTTCAGATGCTGGAGAGAGACGGATTGCGAGGCCCAGAGGCAAGGTTGGACGATTCAGTGCTGCTCACATGGCCGAGTTCAAGAAGATGGACTCAATTGAAGGCCACGCCTCTGCTTGGAGGGCACAAGAGGGTCGGTTTTCCCCAGTCAAAGCTGTGAAGCGTACCCCTTCCAAAGTCGATCTGGATGTCACGCCGACTTCTCAGAGAACTGTGAGATTGCGATCCACCGGCCCAGTGGACCAAGAAGAGTCTCCAAATGCGCGACCGAAGCCCAGTCTCAAGCGGAAATCATCTGCAGCAAATCTCGACAGCGATCGTGACAGACCGGCAGTAATCAAGAGGCACAACGCGAACCACACGCCAGCAAAATTCTCTACAGCTGCCAGAGCGCTACCGTCTACGTCTGCCGCCAAGAGAGTCAAGCAGCGGCAAGATGATGATGCTGCCACGACGCGGCCTCAACCGCTTGTTGCCCCGCCGCTCAGCAAGCCAAGCTCTGTTTTCTCTCGACTTGCTACAAGTCCTAAGAAGGCGCCGCTAGCTCTCTCACCAACGCGTCCCAAACCATCAATCAAGCCCACGCCGTCACTAGTACTGTCACCTTCGAAGGCTAGTATGACCTCACCACCAAAGCATCCTTCAATGAGGAATTTGACCTCCACGGCCTCGACAGGTGCCGAACTGAAGCGCCGCATCATCAGCCCCCGGAGCTTTGGCAAAGTCAGGTCTATTCTGGGAGGACCGAAAAGCTCATCCGAAGATGCTAAGAGCGCCATACCGGCCCCTCAAGTTTCACAAACCCCAGATGCACCGAGAGTCCAGAAGGAACTGCTCCCTGTCCCTTTCACGACTCCGCGTCGCGTTTTGAAACGAGTGACTTTCACGCCTGACGTTGTCTCAACTCTAAACGCTCAAGCCTCGCCTTCTCCACACAGGGCTAGCAATATGAAGCTTCGCCCGGCATTGAGAACCATTGAGACGAAATACACAGCACTCGACGAGGTTCTAGCTCAACCAAGTCCTAGCCACTCCATCTACCCAGATCTTTCCCCCCTGAAACACCTGCTAGCTAGTCCCGCACGTCGAGCGGGTGCGGCATCTCCCTGTCGATCAGGCACATTTACCTTTCGAAGCGACCACACCATTAAATTCGCTGATCCGGCCTCCGCTGGCTTCGGAGCGTCTCCCGGTCAAAGTGGTGTACGGCACGTTAGTGGCCTTGCTGGCGCCCAGAACATACCGGGCAGTTTTCCTGATCCACCAGCATCGCCGAGTTCCGACCCGAACAAGGAGAACCAGGCTCCATCGTCGTCCATGAAGGTGCTTTCTGGCACAGCCCACGGTATGCAGAACAAGAAGCGTCATCGTGCTACCTCAGAGGATGACGATTTCGACAGCCCCCGTGCGACCAAGAAGCGGAGGAATGAGAATGTGCCCGAGGGTCAGGACTTACTTGCGCCTAGGCTTGCTAAGGCCGGCATGGGTGTCACGAAGGGTAGGGCGAACGGCTTCGCGCGTTCGCCTAGAAAGGGGCTGATTGATCGCACGCCTGGGCGAAGTGTGGTAGGTACGCCTGCTAGGGCGAGCCCGGCAAAGAAGGTGGGGAGTCTGAGTATGGATCGTTTGAATATGCTTGCTCGGCCGAAGAATCGTGTCTAGAGCTGATGCTTTGCGTGCCGGAAGTGGAAAAGACATACTGTATGGAGCGTTTGTGTTTTATTTCGATGTTGGAGCAGCATATGGCACATTGCCAGCACGTGTGGCTGCTTGGCCTGTTTTTGTTTGATCATTGAGTAGGCCATGCTAGTGAGGGGGATACAGGGACTCGGCGTTGGCTCTGTTTTGTTTTTGTCTTGTTTTGTTTTGTGTGTGCTCGTATAGGATGTTGGGTAGAGTAGAGGGGGTTGGGTGAAAGGTGAATACAGGGGCTGTGCGAGTTTTGTTACTCTTGCTTTCATATTAAGTTCGTTGGGCTGTGTGTAGAAATGAGCTTTTGATTCTTTGCATAGACATTGATTTTGTTGCTCTTTGTATTGAAACAGACCTCGTTGCTCTGTAGACTGTTGTCTGCAAATGATACGTCTTGTTGCGCTATAGACTGAGCGCGTTGCTCTGTACAGAGATCAACCTCGACTGCGATAAGGCTGGCTAATAAATGTTGACGAAGTGATGATCACAAAGGGGAAGCTCCTTCCTCACCCAAGTCCTCTTGGCTACTCCATCATTTGCAGGTGCAAGATCGAAGCGTTGCCTTGAATCTACGTTGCCGCCTGTCGGTTAACGGAACTTAGTTCTTCTGTTGCCAAGATATCGACTTTGAGATGGATGCATTTCGCTCTTTTTTTCTCACGTTTGAATTTCTTTTAAAAAAAAAAGCATCTTTCACTCTTGATTCTTCAATTTTAACGCTTGTACTCTTCAATAGATTGAGTCCAACATCATAGTATTCCGACAGCAATCAACATAGCTCACAGCGTTTATCACAACATACATTGCAGCATCCATAACAGCATCCATCATAGTATCGTCACTCTTTGAACGGACCCTTCCCACTGGTATAAAATTTCTTTCGCCGTCCGACAACGAAACGCGTACAAATCATGACTTCAGGTGCACAATTTGAGCCTGATGTTTTCACATGCACTTTCTGCTACCGTCTCTCGGCTCAAAAACCTCGTGTCCTCGGACGATCGGCGCGGCTCACGTGCGCAGAATGTTTCTCTGTCATCATCGACCTCTCAGTCTGCTGGGCATGTGGGGAGATGGTGCTCCGAGAAGCAGACACCGTGAGTTTGGGGTGGTGTTTCTGGCATCGGGCTTGCTACGGCTGCTTGCTCTACGGGAGCCGAAAGCTGTGCACGGGGGTGCTGGACTCGGCGAATACGAGAATCGAGGCCAACAGCACCAATCAAGATGCTAGTGAGGGCCAGAAGCGTGGGGTAGAGATGCTGCAGGCACCTCTTTGCACGTTGTGTGCGGTCGAGTGCGAAATCGATTCGCTGGACGAGCATGGCATTCGTCAACGGGGACTCAAGAGAATCGATGTCGTGGACGGGGGGGTCACGAGACATCGATGGATAGAGAAATCTCGGCAGATGAAAGGGGAGAAACGCTGGTCGTCTGATGCGAGGGATGAGCGGTTAGGACATGACCGCGAGGATCGACATGAAAAGAGAGAGCAACAGGCGCCGACAGCGGTTTGGGTGAACATGAACGACCCGATCAATGGACCTTCTTTCCGACCATATCCTTCGAAGCCTCTCCCGTCACACATGCAGCACGGTTTCGAGTACGAGGTTGAAACTCATGAAGCTCTAAACACTTGTGACCCTCCAATGAGAAAGCAAGACAGAGAGGTTCCTCGCGACGCTGAGCGAGCAGAGAGAGACATACAGAGCCATGCCGTAGGTAGTTGACTCCAAATGAACGATTCCTGACGTGTCTTTACAAGTGTCCTAGAGCCCCAATACTACCTAGATAGCAGTGACGACAAGGACCATTTGGCAGTGCACATGATGAGAAGCAGTAAATGACTTCCATCTAGATGTGTTCATCCGCATGAACATACAGCTGATGAGGTTGAGAACGAGATGGCTCAGCAAAACATGGACGATGGCTCCCGTGACATCGCTTGATTGGCCAGAGATGCAAACGGACCTGAGCTGGAATGCAGTAAGGAGGTATGTAGGTACTCCGTAGGTACATTGACATAACAGAAGCGGCGCGGAGCCCTAACAAAGTCCACCACAAAAAAATACGGAATTAAGCGAAAAGGTGGGCCGAGGGCGATGGATCATGGCGGGCGTTCGGCCTTTCACATTCAGTTGTTGCAGCGTGCTGGACTGGTCGACTGGTAGCTGTATCTGCTTGCCGTTCCCTCTGAAGGCACACTTCTGCACAGCGAACAACGGCAGACCAAGGCGGAGCGCGCAGGATCTTCCCATTGCCATCACCACACTCCAGCCCACACACAGTCTACGGTGCCTCAGCCACCCTTCCAAAGAGACTTTTGCGCGCTTAACCCTCTCCGAGGTCATGCCATCTTAAGCACCTCCCGCTTCCTCCACAAGTAGCATCCGACCGCCGACACCGACAATTCCAAGTAGCCGACTCACAAAAGGCCATCACGATGTCCCAGGTCGCTTCTCAGGTATGCTGAATTGCTCGAACTTTGTTGTTGCTTGTCGCCGCTCGCCATTCGCATCCAGCGCCTTCTCGTGGCCCCCATGGACCCTTGGTCGTGCTGGACTCGCTGATGTGCAACTCTTGTCGATCCATCATCCTGTTCTTGACCCATGGTCAAAATTTGATCCTGGCCTCATCACTTGTGGACGGTTCATTGCGATGCTGCTGCTGTCTCTGTTGCATCCTCCAGTTGCGCCACAAGCTTGTCAACTTTACAAACCACTTCACAAACCCAATATCTCTAGACGTGAGAGCTAACTGCCTGACTGTGTAGAATCGTTTCGCCTACTTTGGTATGAACACTACCTTCAAATCCTCGCCGAGCGTTCGATGAATACGTCTCTCTCTCCCGGCCGTTCTGACTCTCAACGACGCCCGGATGATCGAGATGTCTCGTTCGCGACTTCGACCTCGCCTCTCTCAACTAACGCAATGCCGCAACATGGACAGGCAACGACGACGATGGTGAGGACAAGCCCACCGTCCCCGTCAAGACCGTCGACAAGGCTACCGCCCGTACCAATAAGCGCAACGTCGAGCCTCAGGCTCCCGCTGCCCCCGCTGGCGGCGCTGGCGGCCGCCGCGGAGCTCCCCGCGGGAATGAAGGTGGTAAGTTTGCAGATATAGCTAGCGGCTTTCTTTTTTATCACCCTCAAACACATATCCGAATGGCACCAAGATTAGATACTGATGATGGCAACAGCTTTCCGCGACCGTGGTGTCGGCAGCGACCGCAACCACGACCGTTCTACCGAAGAGGCCCCTAGAGATGGCCCTCGCGGCGGCCATGGTGCCCGCGAACGAGGTGGTGAGTCTCTCTTGGAGTCATGAAGTTTAGCCTGGCGACGAGATGCCGGACCCACACAATGCCAACTCGCTTTCACTTGCTGCAAGTACTAACAAGTCTTCTGACAGGCCGTGGCTCTCGCCGTCCTCGTCAGGGCGACGACCGTCATTCTACTCGATCCGGCGCTCACACGTATGCTGCTCACCCCTGACTTGTCTTCAACGCGTGTCACGTGTGCACACTCCACATGGTTCCCCAAGTATACTAACAAATTTGTCCCTTCCAGTGGTTCCGAGAAGCAGACTGCCTTCTCCTGGGGCGCTGTTGAGGGCGAAGCCGAACTGAATGACGAGGAGGCTGGTGAGGCTATGGCCCTCTCAGAAAAGAAGGATGCCTCTGCCGAGGAAGGTGCTGCCGAGGAGCCCGCCGAACCCGAGGACAAGAGCGTCTCCTATGCCGACTACCTCGCCCAGCAGGCCGAGAAGAAGGCCGCTCTCGAAGCTGAATTCAAGGTCCGCGAGGCCAACGAGGGTAGCAAGCTCGATAAGAAGTGGGCCAACGCCAAGGCTCTTGAGAAGAATGATGACGAAGAATTCATCGCTGGCAACTTTGGCAAGAAACAGCGAGAGCGTGAGCGCAAGGTCAAGCAGACCCTCGACTTCGACCCTCGCTACGTCGAGAGCGACCGCCCCGCCCGTGGTGGTGGCCGTGGTGGCCGCGGCGGACGTGGTGGACGCGGTGGTGAGCGTGGCGGCGACCGCAGCTATGGAGGCAACTCCCGCGGCGGACGTGGCAACGGTGCCGCTCCCATTAACACCAAGGACGAGTTCGCCTTCCCCAGCCTTGGCGGCAATTAAAAAGATTGCCTTCAAACAAGAACTCGGCCTCCCTGCGGCGGCCGGTGCCTGGGCCCGGTATTTTTGACGTACACATATAACTACTGGAATACCCCTCACCCCCCCCCCGTACGGCTTTTATATGTGTCAACGTGGATAATGTACCCAAATAATATCAAGAGAACAAGCCCCCCCCATTTTCGAGTATATGTACGTGTCAGTGACCGTCTCCCCTTTTGCGTCCTCCTTTCCAGATGAACAAGGGCCAAAAAAAAAAAACCAAAAAACTACCAGGGCGCTCAAAGTTTTGGTCAGAGAGGTAGATGGATGAAGAATGGAAACTATTTTCAAAGGTTGAAACTTGGGGGTTCTTTGTTGTTATCTTTTTTGTTCAAATCAGATCTGGGCTTTTGTGGCCAGATACGTTGTGTATGTGAGGGGTTTTAAAAAAAAAGAAGAAGCCAAATAAAAATGAAAAGTTCCACTCTAAAAAGGATAATACATATGCGAATATGAAGCTGAGCCAATGTGCACAAACGACCA
Source organism: Claviceps sp. LM84 group G4 (assembly GCA_018360345.1). NCBI lineage: Eukaryota > Fungi > Ascomycota > Sordariomycetes > Hypocreales > Clavicipitaceae > Claviceps > Claviceps sp. LM84 group G4. The sequence goes on from SRQH01000600.1 coordinate 15,165, forward strand.
CGCACTCACGCAGGCAAACCAAGGCACATCCTGATCCTGGTACACATAGGCAGAGAGAGATGTAAGGTGAAGGAAACTATTTGGAAGATGGGCCCAAGCCATAGGAGTTGGCGAGTTGATTGTCGTCGATCGACTGTTGCTGCTCGTCCTGTGTTGTGTGCCTGCCTCTCTCCTTTCTCTCCTCTCTCTCTATCTCTCCTCTCTATCTCTTCCCGCCTCCATCACATCGAGCACACCTACATACCTACCTACCTTTACCTTTACCTTTACCTTTCTCTACCTAGCTAAACACTTCCTACGTAGCAGGCACACCCCCCCTTTCCCAACCAAGAAGCAAAGAAAGAAAATAACCAAGTGGATTGCCCGCCCCCTCAGCCCTGACCGTGATGCTGCGGCCATGGCCGATTCGTCTACTTCTACGGTTCTACCTTCTCCAGACCCCCTTGGGCCCTTCCCTGTCGTTGTACCACACCTGCAGGGAGGGAGACTTCGTGTACACGTTGTTGTCTGCACTCGGTTTTGACTAAGAGTAAGCGCTCTCTGCAGCCTGCTTTCGTACGGAGTAGAAGGGCGGAATGAGATGAGGTAGGCCATGTCTGAGAAACGAGCGTTTGTTTATGTATGTTTACTTCTGGGAGGGAAATGCGATGCGTTTTTTGCTTCTCGTAGTTGTGATGGTGGCCCGTGGGCTAGGAAGGAAGTCTTTGGTCGGAACAGTCGGACTATCCGGGTAGGTAGGTAGGTAGGTACCTAAGGTATAAATAAGATGATGGAGTGTACTGTGTGTGGACGACATGTGAGATGAATTGGCTGGCTTTTTGTAGAAAAGGGGGGCAAGTTCTGTTTGTCTAGACTGTATCGATAGTTGGGTATGTACTACGTATGCGTGACGTTTAATCTGGCTAGATCAGTCAGTCACTTGCTACATATATATATATATATATACATATATAATATACATAAATGTAGTCAAGAGTAAGACTCAAAGCATCAAGGGCACTTCCAACAGTAGGGCTTCTCAACGACCAATTATTGGCTCCGTTGAGGGAACATACCTCACGTTCATTCAAATTCTTCGGTACGTCCTTCCTATGGTACCTATGTTCACGTCTCTCTCGGATTAATTATACAAGCTAGGTAGGCCTTCAATCACCTCCGCTTATTTAAGGATACATCCCAAGTCGTACATTTATAAGAGAATCAACTTTCTCTGAAACACTTGCTTGCTTATTGAATTCGCGAATGTATATCTCGTTCCTGCTGTATTATACATAACCTGTCCCCATGACAATCCGTACCCCCGTTTCCTCTTGCGTCATCATCCAATCTGGCCTTTGATCCGCAGCAAATTACCTACTCATCAAATTTTGCATGTATGTATCGTACATACTACATTGCCTCCCGAGAGCTCATTGCTCATGATTCCTCGTCCTCATGCGTGGTGCGTGGTGCGTGGTGTGTGGTGCCCTCCCACAACTCACTCGCTGCCTATCGTGACAATCCATCGTAACAGCCTATAGTATGGTACAGCCCATAGTACAACTCATACCGACAGCGAACAAACATCAAGTCAAACAGTTTGAACACTGCTCAGTATGGGGTGCTCCACTCCCTTCTCCCTCTTATTACAAAAAAAACGCCAAAGATGAGAAAAATCCAATCAAACCAACCGGAGTGCGAAGAGAGTTGGATGGGGGGGGGGGGGGGGGGGGGGGGGGGGGGGGGGGGGGGGGGGGGGGGGGGGGGGGGGGGGGGGGGGGGGGGGGGGGGGGGGGG
>SRQH01000601.1:0-16915 GCA_018360345.1 Claviceps sp. LM84 group G4
CTGAAGCACTGTCTTGGAACGGAGAGGTACAAAGGACCCTGAGAAATGTGGAGCATCTTGGCAAAAACAGTTCGCCGAGTAAACCCGTACAGTTCGCGGAGTAACGCTCATGCACATACTATGTTAGGTACTCGCTGCTAGTTGGGTCATCTGAAAAGGGCACCCTGGATGTAAGTACATACTTAGTGGGTGTTCTTGTTTAAGGTTCGCCCGCGAGTAGCTCGCATTTCACAAAGTGACCAGTTTGTATACATATTTCTTTTGGGATGGTATTAGATGCAGGGCGTCAGAAGCTCGTCATCGAGAGCGGCACAAGAGCAGGCTGCCTGATGCCACGACGTGGCCATTTTTTGGAAAAAGAATCGTCATGGCTTACCTTTCACTCAATTCTACAGAAATCCCCTTTGTTCAATCTGTGATAGCTTCACTTCACCAGAACAGTTGGGGTCTGGACTCTGGGGGGCCTCAGTACGCACAAGACCATCCGCGTCATCAAATCCCCAGTCAGTAGGCAGAAGCAGCAATTCGATGACATCTTCAGCAACCTGTAAGAGGCGATGATAGCAAAAAGAAACTCACTGTGCGTTGTCATCCACGTATACATACAAACATAGGTAGCTTCGTTTGTGATACGGCGGCGACCCGCCACCTATTTGTAAGAGAAGTAAGATGATTTTCTGCTTCTTCCACACATGGCCCAAAGAGAAGAACTCCTACGAAATTACTTTTTCTGCTACGGATATCTGTCGGGGAGGACCATCTTGTTCCGGTAGCCTCAGGAGACCACCTTAACCTCGACCCAAGACGACCATTGTGGTCTGTGGTCTGTGGTCAGTCCGGACTCAGAAGCTTCTTGTAGGGCATTGGTTCGTCATCCATCTCCGCGGCGACAACATGCCAAGTGGTATCATATAAAGAGGCAAACACGAAATGTGCGCCTCCGCTACGCGTCGCCGCACGATTTCTTCAGTTTCAACTTTGGCCTGATCATACATGCTGATTGCAACAACTGCAGCTTTGAAGTTTGATGTGGGGAGCACGCCAACAAAAGGGACCATCCGTCCCGGATTTTGCGGACTGCCCCAAATTTATGCACGGACCCAATATGTATGTACGGGAGCCCAAGTACCCAGCTCGGATTATTGCAAGAGCGAGGTTTCGTGAGCGCATCTCATGTCCCGCGGGCCACAAGCACCTGCCCTTTCGTTCAGTATTACATAACTTCTTCACTCTCATTCTATCAAGATCATCGACCCCTCATCGATAGCATCTCGTGCGAGAAAGATATCTTGATTTTGAGGAGGCTGAAGAAGCCAACGCGTTTCAAATCGGCATTCGGATTATATATCCAGTCTTGCGCGCTTCGTCTCCTTACTTCTCTCAGCAGACTATCGCGTCATCTCGAGTTCAGGATGCTGCCCGCCGCTCTGGTCAGCACGTACCGGCAGTACAAGGAAGACACCAACGCCATTGCAGCTTGGCTCGCATCGACTGCCAAGGCCTTTGGCTTCCCCGCGGATCTTCTATCACCCCCACCCTCCGCCCCTCAGGCCAGCAGCACAGCGGCTCCCAAGGGACGACTCAAAGGCAAAGCGCGGAAGCAAGCCAAAGAGCAGGCCTCGGCCCAGGTCCCGAAAGCAGATTTACCGGCGGAGCCAAAACTGCCAACTCATATCATCCGCATCAAGGATTTCGTACCACTGGCTGAGCACATTGCCAGTAAGGCGGTGGCCGTTCCTCGTGAGCTATGCAAGACTATCCAGCGTGTGATTTACGCTCGCTCTGGGTTTGCATCGAAGCTTGAAGATCATGGCAAGACTGTCCCAAATCTGTCGGCTGAAACACACATGCACTTCGTAGGAGGTAATAACACTTCACTGTCTGCTTAATGGGGCCCTTTTTGGACAGCCGGGATTTTTGACGCTGACAAACAATTACGCCTATTAGTGCTGGAGGAAGTCCGTGAAGTATTGACACCTCTGATGCCCACTGAAAACTCGGAAGAAGATCCATCTGAGCTGCTCGAGCTGCGAAATCGATTCGCAGGCCTCACTGTCTATGAGCCTTCCAGCAAATTCTTAAATGCGCCTGACTTTGAGCGGCCAAAGAAAACTCAAAATGATGACGTCAGGTACGAGTCGGAGGTCATGAACTCGCTTGAAGATGCATTCTTTGCCTTGACGGCACTCATCAACGACATGAACGAAGTAAAAGCACATATACGATACTTGTGGGCTTCATACGTCACAGGTAACTTCGATGTTACGGCAGTGGCAGTAGCCACGAATACTGCTATAGACCTCGTCCGGAATCTGATGGAAGATGTGGAACCCCTGTTGGAGGCGCACGGCGGACTCAGAATTATGCTGACGCAGCTGTATGCCATGCACTGCATTATGGGAGGCATGGACCGAAAGAAAGTGATGCGCGCGGTCACAAACAGTCCCGACGTACACGACCCTCAAAGCTTTCTATTCAAGTCCTATGGCCAAGCGGAAGTCACATACTTTGCCGCTTATCAAATGCTCGACAGCTTTGCTGACGTTCTGGTGCCCGGGGAGGTTCCCTTGTACAAGGAAGGGATGTATGGATACTTTGACCCGGATAGCGACCATAGCCAGAAAACCGGAAAGCAGAAATTCGAGGACAATCGAGCGCTGCTGATGCCATTCTTCACTGAACTAGTGACTGTAGTTAGCCTGCCCGGCTGGCTAGTCCAGGATGAGTTCATTCGTGGAATGGGAGAGTTGCAAAAGACCAACAAAGTACCATTTTATGCCGTCTTTGCCGTTCAAGTCTTTCTTGATATCACCTATCAGCTGGGACCAAACATCGAGAGACCCTTCACTGAGATGACGGCTCATATGCGTTTTATCGAGACTGACATCATGGAGCATTTCAAATTCCACGCCAATCTCAAGATTGATAACTGGCCGGCTTCAAACGACGAGGGACTCCGAGAACTGCGTGCTCACATTCGATACATCGACAGTGACCCAATCCGGGCTGCACAGAAGAAGTGGCTTCGAAGTGCCCGCATTGACATCCCAGAAAGTGCGTCCCATCGCCTGTTTCGCATGTCGCCGCTCATTAGCGGTCTGACGCTGTTTCATTTCCGTTCCCGATACCATGATGCGGGACATGCGCTGGCCAATGCCTGGGGTTCCATACAATATTGCCAGCACCTGTGCGCTGCACTTCAACATTTTGTGCCTGGAATGGCGAGGTGGCCGGATCTGGACCTAGTATATTCTAACCTGGGTCCTGACAGCTTCTTCGTTGGTGGTGAAAAGCCCAAGAAGCTCGTTGACCACTACCAGAAGTTCTGTCTCCAGATTGGCACGTCCGCGGCGGCTATGACTGCCCGACGGCGGAAGAATGTGTCACTCTTCTCCAAAGCCGGTCCCCGCGGCTTCAAAGAGGGTACCTCGCCCGTTCAGACCATGTTTTCGCGGCTCTATGCCAATCGCAACGGCCAGCTCGCCGCCCTGACAGCCGAACACGTCAGTCGAATCATCGACCTGAGCTTGTTTGAGGAGATGGAAACTGACGGCAAATGCTCTTGGAGCCTTGGTCAGATCGAGGACCCGGAAATGTTGAAGGAGAAGAAAAGAATGTGGCAGGAACAGCAACAGGCGCGCGGTTCTCACAAGGGCTCTCTCAGGGACTCTCGCAATGAGTCTCGCAAGGGAACAAAGGACGGCGGCTGCATGACGTACGCACAACTGATCGAGAAGCTCACTATGTTTTTCAACGCCGAGACGATCGAGTTTACCTTTCCATACATGCACATGCATCGGGAGTGTTGGAAGATGCTCCACGTGGTGCGCAAGGCATGTGATCCAATTTTGCGCCAAATCTTTACTCCGGCATACATGCAGCGTGAGACTGAGCTGCCCTTTGTGGTTGGCTGGATTCTGATGGCGGCTTCTGGCCACGACGGCGTTGTGGACCTTCGACCGATGCACACGGCAGCCAAAGCGTTGAATGAGGCCTTGGCGAAGGGCGCGGGAGATGTCATTCGGAAGGAGATGGGCGAAAAGTTGGGAATGCCCGTGATGGACTTTACCGTTGACAGCGAGAGCGACGACGACGACGACAACGAGCAGGAGGAATAAAGAATGGGGAAGGGCCACGGTAACGCTTTCATATAGCTTTCATATATCCTCTGTCAGCCTCATTCCACTATGGTTGAGGCATGCCTTGCAGGGGGGAATAGTAGGGGGCCAACAATGCGCTACCATGACTGCCTGCCTGGAGGGACACATGCATGTTGGGATATGGTACTTAGCTTCCTTTGGGCTCCGATGGCGCACAATGCTTGGCAGTCACGAATATACATGCGTTGTGGCCTTGCTTTGGAGATGGAGACGCACCCGCGCACGGCACGCGATACCCCAGAGCCAGTGAGCCACTTTGCCAAGTATCGCAACGTATATAGGGGTATATACAAGCGCAAACCAGTGGCCAGACGGCTGCGCCCACTCTTTTGTGCAACATCAAGACATCAGTCTTTCGTCAGAGCAACATGTATCCCATAGACGGTCTTAAGACTCGCTTCAGGTCACTGACGGGGGGTTGCAGATAATCGTGTCGCAGCATGATGAGAGATACATAGATTTTACTGCACAATCGGCAGAATGCTAGAAGTACCGATGATTTACAAGTGTGTGATAAAAGCTTTCGTTTACTCCACATGTCACTCGAAATCACGATCGTCGAACAGGGGGAGTAATAGTATGGGGCGCGTGGCCTGAAGGGCAGAGGCCAGCGGCAGCAAGGGCATGTCAAGGAGGTAGCCGCTGGTGAACATCTACGTGCTCGACGTGACGCTCGAAACGCAGGTGCAGCACGTCTTTGAAGAGGCGGCCGCAAACTTCGGCCGTCTCGACTACGTGGTCAGCGCAGCTGGCGTGGTGAGCGCGATGCTCGGCGACATGGCCTCGACTCCCATGGAAGACTGGAAGCGCGTACTGGACACTAATCTCAATGGCACCCTGCATGTGCTTCGCGCCGCAGCGCACATCATGCTCAGGCAGTCGGGGCCAAAGCGAGGGTCTATCGTCAATATCACGTCCGTTCTGAGCGTGCGCAGCATGTCCAACTCAGCGGCCTATACGACTTCGAAGCACGCTGTTATCGAGCTGACACGGTCTGTGGCAATTGACTACCTATGCGAAGGAGCTTAGAAGAGGTTACGCATCAATGCCATCTGTGCCGATGTCAGATATGTAACAGTGGTGCTGAGAGCGTGAAGGCTGATTAGCAAGCATAACTGCGGTTACACGAACTACCTACCTTAGGTACCTAGGTATGTATTTAAGATGGAAACATTATTGAGGCCAGTTGAGAAAACTTAGACCTTACAGAATAAGAAATCAATAAACCAAGTTCTTCACGATTTAGAAGATTCCCCAAGATTGCGTGGATAATCCGACAATTAAGAGTCTCACTGACTTCTACTAAGATACTTTTTTTTTTTCCAAAAAAAAAAAAAAAACTACCCTTTTCATACATCCCATCCCATCTTACCACAAAAAAAATGGCTGAGAAGAAGAAGCAACCGAACGCTTTCTACTTGAGCCACCAGACCGACTGGTCAACATGGATGAAATTTATCCAAACTCGCGCTAAATGTCTCAACATTTGGGACATCATCAAACCAGGTTCTATCCTAGCATTCCAAAACGAACCAAAGATTCCCATGATGCCACTGCTGTCGAGATACAGGACAGAAATAGCAGACACTGTGGCGACCAATGTCGACCAACTCTCGGCCGAAGGACTAAAGGACTACGAACGAGGACAGTCCCGTTACATCGCGCTGCTCAATGAATTCGAGCAAGTCCATAGCGAATATGCAATAGAGCAAAGAAATATTGAGACTTTAAGCGCGCTGATACAGTCAACAATAACAACACGACTACGAAACACATGCTGTGACCCGGATTACTCCCTACAAAAGTGGCTCGCCAACCTCAAGATCTCAGTTGGAATGAAAGACGAAATCGAACTCGAACAAGCACACGATCGATATAAGCTTGCGCTAAAGCCGATGCGAACCCCGAAACATTGGGAGCCTTGGCTGGCGGAATATGAAGAGGCAGCCGAGCGAGCAGACAAACTGGGTGTCGCAGAGTTCACTCAATTTAATCTCATCACAAAAGACTTCATAGCCGCGGTAGCGAAGATATCGATGACCTGGACCTCCATCTTCTTGCAGACAAGACATGAGGTCGGCATGAGTCGTCAAGAAATGATTCGACGCTTTCGAGAACACATGACCATCTATGAGCCGACCATGCCTTCAAAACTTAGGGCTGGTGCATTCATCACGGCTGATGACGTAAATCTCGCTGAAGGTGGTATAGCCATTCAGAGTAGCAAGTGGAACGCCTCTTCTGCTGCTGATAGCGTCGCAAAAAGTACCAAGCGGAAGTCCGCTTTACAATCAACGAAGAATAAAGGAGGCGCGTCTAAAAAGCAAAAAATTGAGCACGATGGATGCCCAGCATGCCAACAGCACCACGAACTCAGAAAGTGTTTTTACATTCATCCAGACAAAGCTCCTAAATGGTTTCAACCGAGGCAGTTCACTCTAGATAACATCGAACACTTGCGTCAGACTGACACTACGTTCCAGGAGTTATTGAAAGAACAGGCCATACAATTTTCCACCATCATCAAACAAGAGAAATGACTGCACGGTTGAAGAATTACCGAAATTGATGCTGCACACTGCGCGTCGTTTCAAGTTCTGGCTACTTCTTCCAAAGAATATCTGTTGAGACACTCATTCATCCTGGAGTCAGGATCCCGAATCCACTTGTCACATCACCAATACTCCTGAACGCATACGCCATTTCAGACCACCTGCACAGGGTGACTTTGTCTGGGCAGGAGATACTCAAACATGGATCAAGAGATATGGGTCAATTGATTTGCGCCTGAAGAATGAAGAAGAGATTGTTAAAATTACTCTTCAGGATGTCGCCATTTGCCCAGACCTTCTATGCAACCTTGTGTCATTCCGACTACTCCGACAATCAGGAATCTGGTGGAAAACAAGGATAGTAGCTTAGGATACCAGAAGAGCAATACCGTTCTTAGAGTACAAAGAAAAAACGAATTTCACCCATGCTGTGGCAGAAAGATTTCGAGACAACACTACAGGCGCTTGAATTCCGTCAACGAGAGCGGCCCTAGGACAGACTACCTGATGCTGCAACGTGGCCATTTGTTACCAAAAGAATCGGCGTGGCTTACTTTTCAGTCAGTTGTACAGAAATCTCCTTTGTTCATTCTGCGGTGCGATAGCTTAGCTTCACCCGAATATTTGGGGTCTGGAGACTAAATTCTAGACTCTGAGTCTGGGGGCCTCGATACGCCCGGGACGATCCGCGTCCGTCGTCATCGAGCCCCAGTCATTAGGCAGAAGAAGCAAGTCGACGACATCTTCAGCAACCTGTAAGAGGCGATATTCGAAAAAGGAAAATTACTGTGCGTTTTCATACACGTCAACATACAAACATAGGTAGCTTCGCGCGACGCGATTAGCGATTTGTGATATGGCGGCGACCCGCCACCTATTTAAAATTTTCGCATATCTGCTCCGTAGAGTCTCTAGAGAACATTGAAGTGGACTTGGTGCATTTTGTAACTTGTAAGAGAAATAAGAAGAGGATTTTCTGCTTCTTTCACACATGGCATAGGGACAAAACTTCCTACGAGATCACTTTTTCTGCTAGACATCTGTCGGGGAAGGCCATCTTCTGGAGGACCGGAGCCGCTCCAAAGCTTCTCGCAGGAGACCGCCTTGATAAACTCGACCCAAGACGACCATTGTGGTTTGTAACCAGTCCGGACTCTGAAACTTCTCGGAGTGCGTTGGCTCGTCAAAACAACTGCCGCTTTGAAGTTTGATGTGGAGACGCCAAAAGGGACCATCCATGATCCGTTCCCGGATTTTGCGGGTCCGTGCATAATGGAACATGGGGCCGGGTCCAATAATATGGGGACTCAAGTAGGTACGGAGAGGTAGGTACCTAAGGTACCTTAGGAATGTACCTCCTAAGCTCAGATTACCTAATTGCAAGAGCGAGGCGTCGTGAGCGCCGCCCATCTCCTACGAACACTTTACCCTTTCGTTCAGTACACATGTAGCTTCTTCACCATCATTAAGATCGTCGATTCCCCATCGATAGCATCTTATGCGAGCAAAGATAATCTCGATTTGGAAGAGGGCTGAAAGAGCCGACGCGTTTCAAATCGGCATCCAGATTATAAATCCAGTCTTGCGCACTTCGTCTCCTTACTTCTCTCAGCAGACAGACTATCGCGTCATCTCGACTTCAGGATGCTGCCCGCCGCTCTAGTCAGCACGTACCGGCAGTACAAGGAAGACACCAACGCCATTGCAGCTTGGCTCGCATCGACTGCCAAGGCCTTTGGCTTCCCCGCGGATCTTCTATCACCCCCACCCTCCGTCCCTCAGGCCAGCAGCACAGCGGCTCCCAAGGGACGACTCAAAGGCAAAGCGCGGAAGCAAGCCAAAGAGCAGGCCTCGGCCCAGGTCCCGACAGCAGACTTACCGGCGGAGCCAAAACTGCCAACTCATATCATCCGCATCAAGGATTTCGTACCACTGGCTGAGCACATTGCCAGTAAGGCGGTGGCCGTTCCTCGTGAGCTATGCAAGACTATCCAGCGTGTGATTTACGCTCGCTCTGGGTTTGCATCGAAGCTTGAAGATCATGGCGAGACAGTCCCAAATCTGTCGGCTGAAACACACATGCACTTCGTAGGAGGTACCTCATAACACTTCACTTCTGCTTGATGGGGCCCTTTTTGGAGGGCCAGGGGGCTCGCGATGAATGTAACGTGGGGACAAGAGGATCTTTGACGCTGACAAAAAACTGTGCCTATTAGTGCTGGAGGAAGTCCGTCAAGTATTGACACCTCTGATGCCCACTGAAAACTCGGAGGAGGATCCATCTGAGCTGCTCGAGCTGCGAAATCGATTCGCAGGCCTCACTGTCTATGAGCCTTCCAGCAAATTCTTAAATGCGCCTGACTTTGAGCGGCCAAAGAAAACTCAAAATGATGACGTCAAGTACGAGTCGGAGGTCATGAACTCGCTTGAAGATGCATTCTTTGCCTTGACGGCACTCATCAACGACATGAACGAAGTAAAAGCACATATACGATACTTGTGGGCTTCATACGTCACAGGTAACTTCGATGTTACGGCAGTGGCAGTAGCCACGAATACTGCTATAGACCTCGTCCGGAATCTGATGGAAGATGTGGAACCCCTGTTGGAGGCGCACGGCGGACTCAAAAAGATGCTGACGCAGCTGCATGCCATGCACTGCATGATGGAAGGCATGAGTCCAGAGGAAATGCTTAGCTCGAACGCTTGGCATCCCGACGACGATGGCCCTTCCAGCTTCGTATACAAGACCTATGACCAAGCGGAAGTCACATACATTGCTGCCTATCAAATGATCGACAGCTTTACTGCCGTTCTGGTGCCGGGGCAGGTTCCCTTGTACAAGGAAGGGATGTATGGATATTTTGACCCCGAGAGTGACCACAGCCAGAAAACTGGAAAGCAGAAATTCGAGGACAATCGAGCGCTGTTGATGCCATTCTTCACTGAACTGATGACTGTAATTGACTTGCACGGCTGGCTAGTCCAGGATGAGTTCATTCGTGGAATGGAAGAAGTGCAAAAGACCAAGAAAGTGCCATTTTATGTCGTCTTTGCCGCTCAAGTCTTTCTTGATATCACCTATCAGCTGGGCCCAAACATCGAGAGACCCTTCACTGAAATGACGGCTCATATGCGTTTCATCGAGATTGATATCATGGAGCATTTCAAATTCCACGCCAATCTCAAGATTGACCACTGGCCGGCTTCAAACGACGAGGTATTGCGACAACTGCGTGCTCACATTCGCTACATCGACAATGACCCAGTCCGGGCTGCACAGAAGAAGTGGCTTCGAGATCTCCGCGCTGATATTCCGGAAATTGCATCCCATCGCCTGTTTCGCATGTCGCCGCTCATGAGCGGTCTGACGCTCTTTCATTTCCGTGCCCGATACCACGATGTGGGACATGCGCTGGCCAATGCCTGGGGTTCCATACAATATTGCCAGCACCTGTATGTTGCACTTCAACAATTTGTGCCTGGAATGGCGAGGTGGCCGGATCTGGACCTAGTATATACCAACCTGGGTCCTGACAGCTTCTTCGTTGGTGGTGAAAGGCCTAAGGAGCTCGTTGACCACTTCCAGAAGTTCTGTCTCCAGATTGGCACGTCCGCGGCGGCTATGACTGCCCGACGGCGGAAGAATGTGTCACTCTTCTCCAAAGCCGGTCCCCGTGGCCTCAAAGAGGGTACCTCGCCCGTCCAGACCATGTTCGCACCGCGTTATGCCGATCTCAACGGCCAGTTCGCCCTGACAGCCGAACACGTCAGTCGAATCATCGACCTGAGCTTGTTTGAGGAGATGGAAACTGACGGCAAATGCTCTTGGAGCCTTGGTCAGATCGAGGACCCAGAAAAGCTGAAGGAGAAGAAAAGAATGTGGCAGGAACAGCAACAGGCGCGCGGTTCTCACAAGGGCTCTCTCAAGGACTCTCGCAATGAGTCCCGCAAGGGGACAAAGGACGGCGGCTGCATGACATACGCACAACTGATCGAGAAGCTCACTATGTTTTTCAACGCCGAGACGATCGAGTTTACCTTTCCATACATGCACATGCATCGGGAGTGTTGGAAGATGCTCCACGTGGTGCGCAAGGCATGTGATCCAATTTTGCGCCAAATCTTTACTCCGGCATACATGCAGCGTGAGACTGAGCTGCCCTTTGTGGTTGGCTGGATTCTGATGGCGGCTTCTGGCCACGACGGCGTTGTGGACCTTCGACCGATGCACACAGCAGCCAAAGCGTTGAATGAGGCCTTGGCGAAGGGCGCGGGAGATGTCATTCGGAAGGAGATGGGCGAAAAGTTGGGAATGCCCGTGATGGACTTTACCGTTGACGGCGAGAGCGACGACGATGACGACAACGAGCAGGAAAAAAAAGAGGTGAAGGGCCGCGGTAAAGCCTTCATATATCCTCCGTCAGCCTCATTCCACTATGGTTGAGGCATGCCTTGCAGGAGGGAACATGTTGGGATTGGGTACGCACAATGCCTTGGCAGCCGCGAATATATATGCGTTGTATACGAGCTTTTGAGGATGCACGACACGCGATGCCCGGGAGTCACTATGCCAAGACATCAGTCTTGCGTCAGAGCAACATCCAAGACGAAGAACATGTTATACTACGCACCCCCCATAACTGTATAGGTAGGCCTTGCTACGCAAATTGCATGTATTTATTGCGAGGTCAACCCCCCCCGGACCTACGTACGTCGCGCCAAACAGAAACAAAATAACGCAAAAAAATTCAATTCGACAGAAGAAAAACCATAAAGAACCATGGAAGTCGGAGGATTTGCGCTTGTCACCGGCGCAGCATCCGGTATCGGCAAAGCATGCGCCACGGCTTTCATCAAAGAAGGCGCCGCAGGAGTTGCCCTCGTCGACATCAACGAGACGGCGCTGCAGACAATGCGGACCGCAATCGAGGACCTGATAGCCAACATGGAGCCGAGGGCAGAGGCCAGCAGCAGCAAGGGCATGCTAAGGAGGCAGCCTCTGGTAGCCACCTACGTGCTTGACGTGACGGATGAAATACAGGTGCACCGTGTCGTTGAAGAGGCGGCCGCAAACTTCGGCCGTCTCGACTACGTGGTCAACGCGGCCGGTGTGGCGAGCGTGAGGCTCTGCGGCGTGGCCTCGACTCCTACGGAGGACTGGAAGCGCGTACTGGACATTAATCTTGACGGCACCTTTCATGTCATCCGGTCCGCGGCGCGCGTCATGCTCGAGCAGTCGGGGCCAAAGCGAGGGTCTATCGTTAATATTGCGTCGATTTTGGGTGTGCGCAGCTTGTGTAACTCAGCGTCCTATACGACTTCGAAGCACGCTGTCGTCGGGCTGACTCGGTCTGCGGCAATCGACTACGCAAAGGAGAGGATACGCATCAATGCCATCTGTCCCGGGTACACGGACACGCCCCTTTTAGAGAAGAACGCACATCTTCATGAGAGGGTGGCGAGCGCGGCTGGCGCGATTCCGATGGCGCGGCTGGCGCGGGCCGAGGAGATTGCGGATGGGGTGCTGTTTCTGGCGGGTGGGAGGAGCTCGTACGTGACGGGGACGACGTTGATGATCGACGGGGGTTATACAGCCAAGTAGAGGAGAGTAGAGGATGCGGACAGTCATGCGGGGAAATCTGGAGTATGGCCTTGTATGACATTAGGCTTCAGCCTTGTAGGTACATAGGTCTTTTACATACCAAGGAAAACAACAAGTTGCAAACATGAGATACACATGACGTCACATTCTAGGGTGAACGCTGAAATCTGGTGACATACACGATGCGCGATCTCTCTGTCCCTTCTTCAAGCCGGATGCCAGAGGCAATCTTCTCATCTGCCGAGTCAGCAGAAGGAACCGACCAGGACCAGCTTGCAGCAACATGAAGATAGCTAACATCCCAGACTCCCTCCTCGTCACCGCAAGTCTACTCCTTGCGACCGCCGCCCACAATCCCTCCGACTGGACCACCGCGGAAGCAGGCAACCCCTTCGTCGACGGCTTCTTCGCAGATCCAGACAGCGAATTCTACAACAACGAGTACTGGGTGTACCCAACATCCTCGTACGCCTACGACCAACAGACCTACCTCGACGCCTTCTCCTCGCCCGACCTCATCCACTGGACCAAGCACCGCAACGTGCTCCTCGCCGCCGACTTTTCCTGGGTCCAGCGCGCAATCTGGGCACCAGCCCCCATCGCACGCAACCGAAAATACTACCTCTACTTTGGCGCCAACGATATCCAATCCGATACCGAGGTCGGGGGCATTGGTGTCGGCGTCGCAGAGAACCCCTCGGGCCCCTACAAAGATGCCCTCGGAAAGCCCCTCATCGGGACGTACATCCACGGCGCGCAGCCCATCGACCAAGACGTGTTTCTCGACGACGACGACGACGACGACGCCGACGACGACAATGGCCAGGCGTACATCTACTATGGTGGACACGGGCATGCCAACGTGGCCAAGCTAAACGCGGACATGACGAGCCTAGGCAGTTTCGACGACGGATCCATCTTCAAGGAAATTACGCCGGATAAGTACGTCGAGGGCATTCAGATGCTTAAGCGCAATGGCACTTACTACCTCTTCTGGAGTGAAGGCGGATGGGGCGGGCCCGACTACGCTGTTGCGTATGCCATGTCTGCCTCCCCGACGGGACCTTTTCGCCGCATTGCGAGGATTCTGGAACAGGATCCGGCTGTGGCGACCGGCGCGGGACACAATGGTGTGATTCATGTGCCAGGGACGGATGTGTACTTTATTGTGTACCATCGTCATCCGCTGGGGGATAAAATTGATCAGAATGATCGGCATCTTGCGTATGATCGGCTATACTTTAATCACGACGACGGCACGATTCGGCCAGTGCGGATGCGCGTCCATGATAACTTTGAGGATGGGGATATGCTTGGCTGGACTACCTACGGCGGCGCGTGGGATGCGACCACCAAGGCGCTGAGGGCTGCATCCTCAGGGGGGGGTAACGCCCTGCTCAATACCAACTTTGGCGATCTGGCGTTTACCGTAGACGTGACTATCCCGGTGTCCAGTAACAGCAGTAGCAGTAGCAGGAACGGCAGCGCTGGCCTCCTTTTTAGGGCTACCGGTCCAGTTACCGGTGCAGACGACGCCATGGATGGCTACTACGCTGGCATAAGCACCGTCCGCCAACGGCTTTTCCTGATCAGAGCATCCGTATCTGGCGGCACGTGGACGGAAATCGCCTCCACGCGGGCGGAGCTTCGGCCAGGTCAGACGTACCGAGTTTGTGTGTTGGCCAAAGGGACTAGCATTAGCGTGTATGCGGGGGATTCGACGGCGGCGCAGTTGCACGTGGTGGATGGGACATATGGGACGGCCCGGACGGGTATGACTGGCGTGAGGGTATTGGAGACGGAGGCTGTGTTTGACAATGTGCGCGTGGAGCATTATTCGTGAGGAGGAGGTTGAGGGGAGGAGGGAAAGAATTACGAGAAGCGGGGGAGAAGGAATCCAACACGTGCGAGTGAGAGGAAGGAAGTGCAAATGAAGACAGAACCCCGTGTTGAAAGAGTCCTCTTTATCGTTCCTTCTTCCTGTCTCTCATTCCAAATCATTGTAGAAAGCGATGATGATTCTAATCTCTCATGGGGACGGAGGCGAGGGGATGTGTCGAGAGCGTCAATTGGGGGCTACACCGGCGGGCGTTGACCTGAGAAGCCCGTCATCCATCATGTGTGTTCGAGCGAGAGCCTGGATGACGATGGGAGGCAGGTGAAGAGACAGGTGACGACAGCAAGGCCCCCGTCAGACTCACCGTATCCAAAGGGAAACATCAGGAAACACAAACGAGCAAACCTGCCACTTGAGAGGGTGGCACGACAGGCAATGCCGAGGACTTTGTCAAGGCATAGACTTCCTCCAGAGGAGGGTGAGGTGAAGGGACCAGTGATGATGGCATGCATGATGCCCTTTGTCAGACTCGTCCACGTGTTTGTTTTTTTAAACGAGAAGAGTGTACCATGACTATGCCTACATAGGGGGATACATATTGGGATGTCCTACGCTTTTTGTGTCCCGGAAGGCGCACGATGGTTGGTGGCTATGGCTGCACATGTGTTGTATCAATAATAAGATTGGAACAATTGCGGAGCCGCTGTCCTAAAACGCTTTTTCTCCGTAAGATGTACTGGCCCACTGTTTTTTCCTGCGGCCCAATCATCGCAAAATGTACTGGCCCACTGTTTTTTTTCTGCGGCCGTACCGTGCTACCTACTCCGTACGCAATTCTGTTCTGACTTCTGTGCGCAACGCGCGTTTGGGTTGGAAATGTTGTATTGAGCTTTAGCATACAAAATCTTTATATATCGTCTTCATCGTCTCAATTCTATTATGAGCCCTGTACCCGCAGCAAAATCCCCCAAAGCAGACCCGCCGAAGGCGGCAGCGTGCCGCAGGCATCCCCCGGAAGGGCCCCCGGAGGGACACCTGGAGAAGAGTAGATGCCTTATTACGTACTGACGGTACTGTACACATGCAACCTTCTCCAACCCCGAAGCGAAATCGCAAAATGTACCGTGGTACCTACTCCGTACGCAATTCTGCTCTGACTTCTGTGCGCAACGCGCGTTTGGGTTGGAAATGTTGTATTGAGCTTTAGCATATAAAATCTTTCTATCGTCTTCGTCGTCTCAATTCTATTATGAACCCTGTACCCGCGGCAAAATCCCCGGAAGGGCCCCCGGAGGGACACCTGGAGAAGAGTAGATGCCTTACGTACTGTACCAACCCGACTTTCTCCAACCCCGAAGCGAAGCGAGGCGAGTCTTCCTTCGCCCCGAAGCGCAGCGTAGGGCCGCGACGGAAGTGACTCGTTGTTGTATGCCACCGTTACTCATGGCGGACACATGACCATCGTACGTGTCCATCTACTCACGTATGAAACCTTGAGAGGGTGCACGACAGGCAATGTCGAGGACACGACTTGTTAAGGCATCGGACTTCCTCCAGAGCATCACCCAAGACGACGAAATTTGGCATGACTATATGACCACCTGGACGCTAGGGACCTAGGTCGTACCAAACTGCCAAGGATCTATATATACGGCGCCATGTTCCTTGGACCTACGAACGACTTGGGGATATGATACCAAGCCTTGTCTCCTAAGCCCTGCCGACAAGAAGAAGAACAAGTCAACAAGATATCAACTTCAACTCAATTCACACCAAGAGAAAAACAAACAAAACAAACATGGACGTCGGGGGATTCGCACTTGTCACCGGCGCAGCATCCGGCATTGGCAAAGCATGTGCCAAGGCGTTCATCAAAGAAGGCGCCGCGGGAGTAGCCCTCGTTGACATCAACGACAAGGCGCTGCAGACTACGCGGGCTGAAATCGAGGCCGAGAAAGCCAACATGGCGTCAAGTGTAGATACCAGTGAGCAGCCATGGCTGGTCACCTACGTGCTCGATGTGACAAACGAAAAGCAGGTCCAGCACGTTGTCGACGAGGCAGCCGCATACTTTGGCCGTCTCGACTACGTGGTCAACGCAGCCGGCGTGACATGCGCGAATACATGCGGCGTGGCCTCGACTCCTACGGAGGACTGGAAGCGCGTACTGGACATTAACCTCGACGGTACCTTTCATGTGCTCCGTGCCGCAGCGCGCGTGATGCTGAAGCAGTCAGGGCCAAAGCGAGGATCCATCGTCAATGTCGCGTCCATTGTGGGCGTGCGCGGAGTCCCTAATATGGCGGCCTATGTGGCCTCGAAGCACGCCGTCGTTGGGTTGACTCGTTCTGCAGCGGTCGACTATGCAGGAGAAGGACTTCGGATCAATGCCGTGTGCCCTGGGTACACGGACACGCCCCTTTTGCGGGCGAATCCGAATTTCCGTGAGAGGGTGGAGGCTGCGGCGGATGTAATACCCATGAGGCGGTTGGGGCAGCCAGAGGAGATTGCGGATGGGGTGCTGTTTCTGGCGGGGGGGAGGAGCTCCTATGTGACGGGGACAATGTTGATGGTAGACGGGGGTTATACGGGTAAGTAGAGGAAGCAGAGGGACATGTGCGGCCATGAGGAGGAGGAGGACGACGACGACTGGACATGAGCTATTACTCTGCTCTGCGAGTCTGCTCTTCTTGAGTTGATGCCATAGATAGGAATCTCGAGAAGAAGAGGAGGGGGCGGGGGGGGGGGGGGGGGGGGGGGG
>SRQH01000602.1:0-16898 GCA_018360345.1 Claviceps sp. LM84 group G4
CCCCCCCCCCCCCCCCCCCCCCCCCCCCCCCCCCCCCCCCCCCCCCCCCCCCCCCCCCCCCCCCCCCCCCCCCCCCCCCCCCCCCCCCCCCCCCCCCCCCCCCCCCCCCGGTCCCCTGTCTGCCCTACCTTCGCCCTTCAGCTCCTCGCTTGTCCGTCCAAGCTGTCCCCCATCGCCCTGTTCCCTCATATTCCAGCTTCCCGATTTTACCTCCCCCAGATTTCTCTTTTCACTCATCTCTCAACTTTGCTTCCCAGTGCTGGCACAACCTCAACCGCGCCTTCCCACCAGTCTGGAGTCCTGGACTTCTTCACCGACACTCTTCTGGACCGCACATGTTCCATTCGCCGTGATTTGAGCAACCACGCCGACTGCCGCTACAACCTTGCGGGACACGGCAGCATCTCGGGGCCACGCTACCTCAGCACCACCTCAGCACCACCTCAGCACCACTTCAGAACCACTTCAGAACCACTTCAGATCAGATCGCCTCCATTGCATCGCTTGGGCACCCCCATCGCCGCATCCAGAACGCGCCTTCCTCGATACCCCACCGCTGTGCACTTGATAATCAGCTCCTTCCTCGTCGCTTTCGCCCCATCGACTGATACTCGTCTGAACGCCCATTACCAATTTACCATTATTACTCACCTGAGTAATCCTTACTGTACACTCATCTAAACGCCTGACATTATTCACTTGCCACAACATTGTCACACCCGACTACAGTCTGCCTTGCACGTTTTGGTAAGTGTGTCTGCTCCCTTATTCGTGATGACCATGCTCGCTCGCTTCATGACTAACTTACTGTGCGCTTTGATGCTTGTTGGTTATCGACAGCTTGCAATAATGCTATCGTTCGACCTGCTGGATCCGCATAGAAGAAGTACATCATCGAATACTGTTTATTTCAATTAGCACGCATTGCATGAATAACAAAACGACCGTCGACCATCGAGACCGAGAGATACAATGACCCTTTGGCCGTTCCGGCGCAAGAGCGTCCGCAAACGCTCCAGGACTGGTGCTACATTCTCCGACAACGAGGTTGCTGCGCTTCGAGCTCAAGCCGACGCTGGAGTGGCAATTCCTACAACCTTTCAAACGAGATCGGAACCTGCGAAACTGCAACGAAGGCAGCGGGCCTACAGCTTCTCCCCTGGACGCCATGACTCAATTCGTTTCGAGCGAACACGTGGAAATGTTGAGCGAGAACAGCCAGAGAGTGTCAATGCGGGGGACTGGGGTCGCACACCTACCTTGCATCTGACGCGACGGAAGAGCAGCAAACGACGTCGCGAAGACCACGACCGAGAGGCAGAAATCAAAGCCATGACTGCCTTCATGCCTGCGCGGTTAGCCACGAACTCTCATGGACGCTCTCGCTCAAAACAGAGTACAAAGCGAGCCAAGACTGGCCGCGGTGGTATTGAGCCCCAACAAGTCCATTCTTCATTGACATCTCTGCCGTATCCTACTCTTGTACCCTCAATATTGTCGGCAGACTCCGATATTATTGCCTATAAGCTATCGATCCTCGGCTCGTTGGCACCTCGACCTACGTTGAAATACACCTCGCGCACCCGACCGTCGTCATGCTGTCGCGCTGCTGCACCTAGGGTGTCTGAACACGTGAAGCAGCCTCTTGGTAACCGGGATCCGATTCAGACGAATCCTCTCGACTCGAGAGAGCGAATCGACCATCTAGCAGACGATCTTGGCGCCAAAGATCTGAGAGAGTTGATGGAAAGAGACAACCGCCGACGAGAGAGAAAACGTGCGCAGGATCAAGAAAGACAACAAAAGAGGCTGAGTCGCCGAGTGGAGCGCACCAAGAAGGAAGAAGCTGAGGCGAGGATGTCTGGATCGCCGCCGCCTGAAAACTTGGAAAGGGGTGTCATGGGCCGGGAATTGGCTGGCCTAGGTATCGAGCCGGCATCGACCGTCATAACATCTTCAAAGAGACGAGAATGGAATACTCGGCTCGAGTCTCCCTCAAGTTCCGATCAGAAGGGGCGCACGCCCCCCTTGGAAGTCTTTCACCGCCCCGGATCATCGCCCACGAGCGACGAGGGTGCGCCAGCAGGGAAAACGTTAGTTGTCGGCCCTGCGGAGATTGGCGAGACAGTGTCTACCTTGCCAGAAGGCTCCTCCAGACTGTCTGGCTTTCTCTATTCCAAGAAGTCACGCTCCAAATCGACACTGGAATCGGAGAAAGATCGCTTGATGGACGGAGAATCTGGCCGAAAGAATTCGGACAGCAGCACCAAGACGCCGAACCGTCTATCCTTCACCTCCCTGCTCAAATGGGGAAGTAAGACCAGGAGGCATTCTGGCCCATCTTCTTTCTCTAACACGTCACGAGAAGAGACGGCGACGGGCGGCTCGTTGCACATTAGTGCGCAGTCCAAGGCACTGGCCAAGTTGCAAGGCATTGACACTCCCCAGCAAACACATTGCTGGGTCAATTTGTCGGCAGCCGCGGCTCCAAAGCGAACTAAATCCAGGTTCCGTGAAGATTTGCCAGACTTCCCTATCTCGCCGCCTGACTCGAGAGTACAATCGCCCGGTGCTGATTCACAACCTCTCCCTACGGTTGCTGAATCGCCAATCCATACGGCACCTCCCTTGACCCCCCCTCGGCGGAGATACGATGGCTCGCGTTCAGCAGAGAAGCTCGCACCCGTGACGCACAAGGAGCCAAAACTGGCCATATCCCTGGCATCAATCGACTCGGAAGGGTCATGGCTCTCGGGCCGCGTTGGTAGCTCCAAAGTACCGAAAAAAGTGATCGGTCCCGCCAAATTCGACCGTCGAGACGCAGCCGATGAGGTCCAGCCACTCTCGAACGCTGAACTGGAAGATCTTGACATGGCGGGCGATGAGTGTCCTTCACCACTCGCCGCTGGTCGGGACCCAGGTGCTACGACTGGCTCCTGGGAGTCAGAACGACCGCCGAGCAGTAGTGATGAAAATCTATCGGTTGCGGATGACTATCCCAAGTGGGGAAGTGTCGGTGCAAAGCCACAGGTGATACAGTATCACCATCATCTCGCAGAGGCGATGCGCAGTCGTCAAGGGCTGTTAAATATCGACTCCGGAGATGATTGAGACGCGCCATGTTTAGCATGTCTGCCCTGTGTGAGCGACAGGTGCGAGGCCCCGCCGTATACGCACGTTCACGGTGGGATCAGTCGATTCCAAGCCTCAGCTTCTCACTACTATCGCCACCGTCCATGGCCCCCGGATTCTCCACCGTATCCATCTCAAATTGGGAGAAGGATGAAATATGGGTACCCTCGCAACGCTCACGAGGCTAGGATCGGAATCGTACGGAAATTGAGCAGTGCAGTAAGATAAGGAAACCCCAATCTTCTGGATACCACTCACCGAGAACGAGCGTTTCAGCGTACGGGAAGACGGCGAAAGAGACACGAGACGGAGCTGAAGTCTCAGACTAGAAGAGTGTCTTGAATGTTTGGCATTCCTATTCCGAATCATGCAGAAGCAGGACAAGTTCTAGCTTCTGCGCGAGCTAAAAGCCTCTGATAGTAGCAGCTCTGCTTGTGTTGACACACGGAACCCCCTCGATCCCGCCACGAACTCGCCATTTATCATTGAATTGGATAACATCAAGGCATCTGACGAAACATGCCGTTCGGATTACTCTACGACGCTGAGAAACTCTTATGGACGAATTTGGAAAAAAGCCTGGACCCGCGCTCGACATCCTCATCTGTGTAAACAGGGCAGATATGTCGCAAGAATCTCGCGTGAAATGACCCAAGTCACTTTACATAAAATGCTCGGTTGTTTCCTTAAGGTAAGAGGGTTCGTCAGTCACAAGTCCATGGCACACAAAAGCGGTTCTATTCTGTTCTGTTTGTCTATAGATGGAAGAAGAGGGGGATGCAGTTGGAACTGAAGGCGGGATTTGTTGTCCGTCGTTACAAAGTTTGCCGAGCGGGGTTCGACCAGTAAGAGGTGCCGTGTGGTGTCCCTGGGGGGGGGGGTTCATCTACGGATGGGTTATACCGAGCATACAGGCGCTTCACATTCTATGGAGTATGAAGTATTGCGCCAAAGTTTCTCTGCTGTCACAGATACGCGTTGCCTATCTCGACGGATGTTGGATGAGCTCTGTTGAGCAACTTTACACATACACCCGGGCTTGGTGGCTCATTCTACTACTCTGAGATGTCCCGGAACCGCAGATGCGTGTTGCTGTGCTCCGTCACTTTTGGGCCACCATTTTTCGATGGACGTCACTCCACCACCCAATCATATGGGTGGGTTTACATTCTACTACATACGCCGCGTTCCTTGCGGATTTTCTTTGTATCGTCTTTCTTTATGTACTGTTTTGTACTTTTTCAGATACCCTTTTGCTTTTTTATGATTCTCCCCGTCGACATTGCTGCTCAGGTCCTTTGTTTGACGGGTCGCATGTGCTACGGCGCCTCGGCATGTCAGCACAAGGCACCGCAAATGTCGGCAGGCGGCTTGTGGATAAGGCTGTGCTTTACTTGGTCTGCTTTGTTCGATTCATTTCTCAACATGCTGGGCGTTGCATTACACGGCGGTCATCACGGCAGGCTAAAACGGCGGGTCAAAAACAGCGGCGAGTAACTGGTGTTGCTCTTCTTTTCTTCTTTCTTCATTTTTAGATACCCATTATTCACGATAGATGCCAGGCCACCTGGACGTGGCTTTTTTTGTATTATACCTTAGATGAGGACAAAGTCTCAAGAGTCAAGGCCATGCATTGGGAGGCCGTTGGGGGATGATTACTGCTGGCGTCCTAGAAGGTCGAACAATATAAAGATGCAGCAATCAACAGGCAAGCACTGCCAGTAAACCATTGCTCCACTATCCTTTCTTCCAAGTAAATCTTCATCCACAGGTGACAGCTCTACTCCGTATCATTCTCAAATATGTATGTAGGTACCAGGTACCTAAGTTACGGATCACGTCTTATTACCTCTACACTGTACAGACTACAGTGTAGGTACACTGGTAGTGGTACAGTATGATCCGACCCCCACATCCGCACAGCACAGCACACCAACATCCCAGCCAATCACAGCCTCCTTCCGCGCTGAAGTCGTCAACTTCGGTCCACCCCAGTCCCAGTTGAATCTTCGTCAGCATTTACATGCATAACCATCACGACATCAGATCAACTAGTCTGCTTACCTCCGAACATAAGCCCCCCTTGAGGAAGTCAGAGCATGCATTCGGTCGCGCTCTTCTCCCGCATGTTTGCAGGCCTCGCGCCGGCGGTCCGCCCCAGTGGCTGCTCAGCAATGCTGCGGGAACCGCTCTTCTCGAGGAGGGCCTTTCATGCCTCGTTGGAGAGGCGGGCGGTGCAGAATATTAAGAGGTATGTTTCTCTTCTTTATTCGTGTGTGCTCTTTGAGGATCTCTGCTGGATGAATTTGTCGGATGGGGATGCTTGTCATGTGGATGGGGTGGCTATTATTTTAAAAAAAGATTCCGGATAGCTACATATGTACCTCTTTATGTGTTGCATCTGCATCTCATCTGTTACTGCGCTGTACTGGGTTGTCCTGTGTTTGAAATGTGTGTTGCTTCTTCTGTCTGGGATCTGTGTTAGTTTCGATCACAATCTTCTCCGGGGGGGGGGGTGTTCAGAGCGTTTTGTGTGTTGTGTTTCATTTGTCTCGTACGTTGGTGCTTCATCAATTCCTCGTTTTCCGTAAAGCATCTCTGGTAGATACTTGTACATGTACGCTAACTTCAGAGGACTTGAACCCTCGGTTTCCTGTCTGCAGTATCACCGCTCTTCAAAAGGCTGCGGAGCAACATGAGACGATGCTCGTGGGGTGTTACGCAAAGGGGTCGCCTTTGTGTGCCGGATTGGAGGAGGTTATTCAACAGTATGGATGAGTTTGCGTTTTCTATTCTCTTCCTGGGCCTTTTCTTCCTCTTGCTATATTTCTCCGTTGGTGCTTGCTGGCGTGTTGTAAGGCTGCAACGTGGTATTATTTCTTGCATATTGCCGTTTATTTCTCTTCTTTGTCTTCTCCTTGCTTGCCTTCCACTTTTTCGTCTTCCTCTTGGGCCTTGCGTCATAACATTTCTTGCTCAAAAAACATCTGTACCGCTGAGAGTCTTCTCATTCCTACGTTATTTGCCCCTTTTCCCCACAGTCCTAGCACACTTGCATGTTGTTTCACGTCTCGACTCTGCTTCTTTCATCGTTTTTTTTTTTTTTTGTGTTCTTCCTTTTCTTGTTATATCAATTCCCCCTCCAGTCGACCTGCCAACCTCCACGGGTCAAGCGGCCACCTTGTCCAAGGCCATCTGGATAAAGCGGCGAACCTCCATTTCTCTAGCGCCTGTCTAGCCACCTCATTACTAACCGATTTGACTTCATTTATTGACAGATTCTCTGAGGTCGAAGCCTTCAAGAAAAAAGTTCACTTCCTCAAATTTGATTGTAACGAATTATCTTCACTCAGGAAACCTCTCCAAATACACACCGTGCCGACTTTTCTCGTGTTCAGAAATGGCTCTATGGTGCGTTCGATGGGGGGAGTAGGACGGGAACAGATTCTCAAGACGCTGAGGCAGCTTTCGCAAACATGGGTCCACCCTCGCGACAGTTACCGTTCCTATAACCGTCGTCGTCGGTGAGGCTTCTCATGTGGCTTTGTGATTTTTGTTTTCTGATTTTTTCAGGCTTGGGAGTTTGGAGTTGGCGGTCCTGTGCGAGCGGAATAGCAGATGGGCGCTCTTTACTGTATGATAGGTAGTCGCAGACCTTTTCAATTGTTAGCGGAACACCACACGGCTCCTCGAGTACTTGTGATACTTCGACGAGATCTCTTCACGACTCTTCGTCTCATGGAGTCTGATGATGACAGACATGCATTTTCATAGAATATATCTATACTCCGTCAAATCTGTGAATACGGGTTCTTATCCCGACACGAAAGTTCGCTGTGGTGCGCGTGGCTTGCCCGTATAACTTATAAGACGTCTTTCATTGCGACTAATGTCTAGCTGCCTTGCAAAGACACGAGCACACGTGGTGTCTTCCACAGTTGTAGGTGCCTTCCTATGCTACCTAGGGAGTGCTAGGTAGGTATGTTACATGTATGCCATGAGTGATCACCTGTTGACTGACGCGACCATGAAGAAACTTGCCTTGGCTAGGTATGTACCTAAGTAAGCATCACGTGGCGCTATCGTGTTTCCATAGCAACGCAGCAAACGTGCCCACTGCCACCCCATATCGCATGATCGCATCTACTCTATCGCATCACATCGCAGCGCGCAACGTTTCAAAAACACGACAAAGCAATCCGTCTAAAAGTACGAGTGCCCGAATTATCCTCATAGACCCTCATCGAACGAAACAAGACGAGAAAATCACATACGCGCAATCATGGCGTACAAGTCGAGATTGAGCATCATACCCACAAACCAGCAAGGGCGCTCGCGGAAAAAGGAGGACGATACTGACGCCGTCATGCGCCTTACTGACAGCGAAATCGCGGGCTGCATCGTGGACATTGGGATACCCATGACAGTTGCAGATGTGCAGAAGCCAAATCCTGCACAGATTCAGCAAATCTTTGAGTGGTTCGCTGAGATGTTGATCAACACGACGCGCGAGACGGTCGAGCCCGCGATGCGCGCCGCGGCGGAAGATGTGTGCGGTGACTTCTCCGACGTGATCCCCCCGGACACGCGCAACCTCATGGGCTTCTTCGTGTCGCTACGGCGGCTTCTCTACGAGGTCGGCATTGTCGACTTCTCATTCAACGATCTGTACAAGCCCACCCACAGCAGAATGACCAGAATCTTAAGCTACCTCATCAATTTTGTGCGCTTCCGCGAGTCGCACACCACCGTTATTGCCGATCACTACAGCAAATACGAGTCCATCAAGATGCGCATCGAGACGCTCCACTTGGAGAATCAAAATCACGAAGATCGCCTCCAACACCTGATACACAACCGCAAGGCCAGAGAAGCTGAAGTCCGTGACAAGACTTTGCGCAACGAGGAGTTGGCGACGCAGCTCCTCGCGCTCAAACGCCACCAGGAAAAGGTGGCTGCGCGTCTCGAAGACGCCAAGCAGCGCAAGGGCGACTTGGCCATGATGCTCCAGCAGAAGACGCAAGAGAAAGCGACGCTCAAGCAAGAAAGCAATAAGCTACGGCCGTACATGCTTCAGAGCCCCTCAGCCCTGCAAGAAAACCTCGCCGAGCTGCGGGAGATTCTCAACAACGACAAGGCGCACATTGACGCGCTGGACCGCCGGGCACGCGCCCTGCAGACGTCGACGGACTCCTTTTCCGTCGTCTGCGCGGACGTGGCTGCCTGCATCAAGATTCTCGACGAGACTCGCCAGGAGCTCGCCAAGGAGGAAGAAGAGCTGGTGCGCAATGCCCGGCAGAGGGATGCGCTCTCAGAGAGGGGCAACAACGCCAGGGACGTGGAGCGCGCGGAGACAATGCTGCGACGACAGCTGGCCAAGTGGTCGGAGCGAACGGAGAAGCTGCGCGAGCAGAGCCAGGCCAAGGCGCGGGAGGCTGAGGAGAAGATGCAGGAGCTGCAGGCGGTGCATCGGCAGCAGACGGAGGAGCATGCTAGGAAGGGCAAGGATATGAACATCCGGAGGGTGAGGATAGAGCAGACGGAGAAGAAGGTAAGCCTCCCCCGTTTCTTCTTGGTTCCTCGTTTTCATTTCCATTCTGTACCTTTGCTTTTACGCATTTTGCTCTTTTTTTCAGAAACAACAGATACTCTCGTTCTCTTCTTCTTTCATCCCTCGATGTACTTCTCGGTCCGTGGTAGCTCCCACTTCTGGCATCCGCATTCCTCTTTATTCCTCTTTTCTAACATGGCCTGCCTCCTCAGATGCTGCATCTCAAAGAAAACATTGAAAACGAAATCCACGCCGCGCACGACGAGTATCTCAAGATGGAGTCGCACATCAAGTTGTACATGACGGAAATGGAGCAGTCGCTCAGCCAGTGATGATGTGGATTTACCCCAACATAGAATTGCTCTCGAGTTGGCGACAAGCCGTGATGACTATAAGATAGGGGGCGGGCGTTGTTCAGGACTTAGGTCGAAATGAATGATGACAAGGGTTTTGGTTTGGCGTTAAGAGGCGAAAGGACGGACGGAGGTGTGGCGGATCATGTTACATATATACCATGGAATCTAGTATTTGAGCCAGCGTGCAATTCATTGTTATGAATTTGAAACAATTTTTTTTTTAAAAAAAAAAAAATAGCACAAGCCAGACGCCCGCGAGACAGACATGCACATAGACACAGGGTATACTCCGTAAAACAGTTCAATAGAAACCCACTGGACCACCCATCTTGAACCACTCTCCCAGCACATTCGTAACCCGCACCACTGGCCCAGCCCATGAACCATCTTCCCTCAGCACCGTCCTCGACAACACGGGAAGCCTCTCCGCCAGCATCTCGGACAATTCGCCTTGATCCTCACTCTCGCCCTCGTCCTCGCCCTCGTCTCCCTCCCTACTCCGCGGCTCCAGCAGCACAGCCCGACACCCACTCCGCCACGCACCCTGCACCAATATCGCCGCCGAGATACTCAGCCCCTGAGCAGACCACTCGGCGCCATGCCGATGCAAGTCCAGCAGCCCATAGACAATCAGCAGAGGCGGCTGCACGGGCTTATCAGCACACGCAGAGCGAGCCGATACCGGGGAAGGGGTCGGTAGGGATGAAGCTGTCCATGTGGCCAGGTACGCGCGGAGATGGCACACTGTCGGGGCAAACGCCATGGTGATGTGGCGCGCTGCGGCGATGTGCATGAGAGGCGCGCGCTGGAGCGGGTGTTGGTCCTTGGAGCTGTCGATGGGCTGCTGCTGCTGCTGCTGCTGCTGCTGGCGCACCTCCTGGATCAGCGCGGCGAGGAACTGCTCCTTGGGCCAGCCGATGACTACCGTGATTTGGCGTCTACTGTGGGAGAGGACGTCTTGGAGGAGTTCTGAGGGCGTTCGTGGGGGGAGCAGGATGGGTTGATGGGTGCCTGGGGGGGGTCCGAGGTTCATCATGGCTGGAATCGGGTTGGGGGGTTTTAAGTGCTTGAGTTGGCGGTGTTTCGGTGGTGTCGTGGGGTTGAAGTGCGTTTGGCCAGATGGCAGAGGTTTTTTTTCTGGCCGGCAGCCGCAGCCGCGTGTAGTTTGCGTCGTCGCCGTCGTCGTCAGTCGACAATGGAGGACGCAGAATGAACTTTCACTTACTTAGGTATGTAGGAGGTAGGTAAGGTACATGTACCCGTATAATATATAATATATCGTATATTCAGGTACGCATGGAGTCGTTATGTACAACGGTGCAAGTTGGCGGCATTGGGTCGGCGGCCCCGCTTCTGTCACGGCGGTAGGTACCTGTAGGCTGTGAGTCGTGACTCGTGACTCGTGACTCGTGAGGCTGTGACGGCCTCCATCTGCATCAGAC
The DNA here is from genome assembly GCA_018360345.1 of Claviceps sp. LM84 group G4. Classification (NCBI taxonomy): domain Eukaryota; kingdom Fungi; phylum Ascomycota; class Sordariomycetes; order Hypocreales; family Clavicipitaceae; genus Claviceps; species Claviceps sp. LM84 group G4. Next base: position 10,482 of record SRQH01000602.1, read on the forward strand.
GCATCAGACCGACCCTCAACGCTATCACCAAGGCACAGGAGACACGAGACAAAGCGACGACGCCTCAAAGTCGCCTCGCCTACAGCCATGGAGTCGATCGCGAGCATCTCGAGTCTCATGGAGACCGGTAAAGCACCCCTCCCGCTCGGCTCCGACTTATGCACGTCTTACCTGTGCCCGCATCATCGAGGCTAACTTGGGTCTCCTCAGCAAGGGAGCTCACACTCGACGCCGCGCAAGCCACGCGTAGTGTCCGCTCGAGCTCTCGCCCTCTCGATAGAAACCAGATCCGAAAGCTTCTCGACAGTAGGAATGACAGAGAGGTTCTGGAAGGACTGCGGAGAGTCATATCGGTGCGTATCACCTCGTCTCTGCCTGACCAGATCTGCTAATCACAGAGTCTTCTCCAACAGATGATGTATCGCAATCAGAATACGGCTCCGTTTTTCTCGTCAGTCGTGAAAAATGTTGCTTCTCCAAACCTCGAAATCAAAAAGCTCGTGTACATCTACCTCATTCACCATGCAGAGCAGGAGCCTGACCTGGCACTACTGTCCATCAACACCATTCAGAAGTCTCTTTCTGACCCGAGCCCGCACGTGCGAGCCCTGGCACTCAAGACCATGTCCGGCATCAGAGTCCCAGTTATTAGTCAGATTGTGTCGTTGGCTATCAAAAAGGGCGTCGCCGATATGAGTCCGTACGTGCGAAAGGCGGCAGCGCTCTCGATCCCCAAGTGCTATCGCCTCGACCCGAGTCAGCTGCCGCAGCTTATTGACTACCTCTCGCTTCTGCTGGGCGACAAGCAGTATTATGTGGCTGGCGCTGCTGTTTCGGCATTTTTGGAGATATGTCCCGACCGAATCGACTTAATCCACCGACACTACAGAGCACTGGTACGCAAGATTGTGGACATGGACGAGTGGAGCCAGCTGGCGTCTATGAGGCTCATGGCGGTGTACGCGAGGAGTTGTTTTCCAAGGAGTGCCCCTCTGAAGAATCAGCATGTACCTCGACCTCGACCTCAATCTCCGGAGAAGCAGCAGCAGCAGAAGAAGAAGAAGGCAAATGTCGATGACTTTTACGCCGACTCGTCAGATACGAGGGGGCAGACACAACGAGACGTTGCCGTCTGTGGTGACTTGATGCTGCTGCTAAACAGCATCAAGCCATTGCTGCAGAGTCGTAACTCGGCTGTTGTCGTCGCGGTGGCGCGATGCTACATTGATGTGGGCACACCAGAGTACGTCAAGCTTGCTGTAGGGCCGTTGATTGCGCTCCTGCGCGGACCACAAGATATTCAGCGGCTTGCTCTATACAACATTGTGTCTGTCTGTCTGATGAGGCCGAGTGATTTTGTCAAATACGCCAGCCATTTCCTGGTCAAGGCCACAGATCCCGCATCGGTGTGGGAGCTCAAGCTGGAGGTCTTGACCATCATCTTCCCGTATAGTCCGCCGCACGTCAAGAGTCTGATTCTAGAGGAGCTGCAGCACTTTTCGCAGGGGTCCGATAAGGCTCTCGTGCGAGACGCGGTGCGGGCCATTGGGCGCTGTGCGCAATCCGACGTCAAGACAGCCCCCCGGTGTCTCAGGCTGTTGCTTAGCCAAATCACCAGCTTAGATGGCACATTGGCTGCCGAGTCCCTAACTGTGATTCGGCACCTGATTCAGCAAGATGCCGAGAGCCACGCTGGCACGGTTGTGCGCCTGGCCAAAAACCTCGACTCCGCGACTGACCCGCAAGCCCGGGCGACGATCATCTGGCTTGTTGGAGAATTTTCAGGCATAAATGGTGAAAATAACGTGGCACCTGATGTGTTGCGCATCTTGTTGAAGGGGTTCTCAAGCGAATCAGAGGCTGCTAAGCGGCAGATCCTGGTTCTCGGCGCCAAGGTCTACCTTCATCACATCAACAGAGCAAACGAGGCAAAAGGGGCCAGCAAAACGGACGCCGAAAATTCACCGCAGCAGACAGTGGAGGATGAACAGCACCCTATTGTGCGACTCTGGGACTACCTCGTCCGCCTTGTTCGATACGATACCTCGTATGAACTGCGAGACCGGGCCAGAATGTACAAATCCTTGCTTGGTGTTCCTCAGCTCGCCACGCTGATGCTTCTGGCCCCAAAACCTGCTCCACAAGCACCAAGCCCATCCGAGTCGAGGAAGGGGTTCGCGCTCGGCTCGTCCACGCTGGTGCTGGCGGGCGGTGGTGGCATTCACGGCTTGAAGGGCTATGAGACTCTTCCGGACTGGGTCGAGGCTGGTAGGGAGCCAGATCCTCGGCTGCGAGATGAAGATAACGCCAGCACGTCGTCCAGGTACGGTGAGGGTAGTACTGTGCCAGCAGGCGACATGCTGGACCAGGCTGCCTCGTCGAGGCCGCCACAAGTTGGCCAGGCCAATGGGCTGAGTGAGGGTGTTGGAACAAAGACGCTCGACGATTGGTTGGCGGAAGATAATGAGCAAGGGGTTGAAGGGGAGATAGAGGCGGAGGAATCGACGGAGGATGAGGATGAGGATGATGATGATGAGGAGGAGGAGAATGAAGATGAAGATGAAGATGAAGATGAGGACGAAGATGAGGATGAGGATGACGACGAGGATGAGGAAGAAGAGGAAGAAGCTGATGATGATGATGATGATGATGATGAAGACGACGGCGAAGAAGATGAAAGTGATGATGCCGATGGTAAAGAAGGCGAGAGCCTCCTTGTCAAGAAATAACGGGCATCATAGGCACCAGAACGTATAGGCTTAAGACAATGGTGTTGGACAAGACACGGATGATTCCCGGCTGCAGAGGCCAAGCAATGCAGTACACTTTCATTCACGATGAGGAGACTGACTACCTAGGTAGGTATACAGCCAGCCAACCCGCATGTAACCAGGCAACGATGTGTCCGTGTAGAAACAGCTTGCTGATCATCTTCCCTCTTTCTCTCTCAAGTAAGTCCATCCCGACCAAGTCAAGTGTGATCATCATCCTCCTCCGAGCTTGTATCTGACGCCCCCTCCGTCAAATACCTATACACGACCGAAAAATCACGCCCCTTACACTCTTCCAATCCCGCCGCCGCCTCATACACCCCCAGCGCCGGCCCAGCCAACGGCATCACAGCACCCGCCTCCCTCGCAGCCATGACCGCCAACCGCAAATCCTTACTCATAAGTGACAAGGCAAACCCCCCCTCATAATCACGCGAGGCCGGCGCCGCAGACACAACCCCCGGAACCGGATTATTCACCTCACTAGGCCAGCAGCGCCCCGTACTGAGATTAATAACTCGAGCCAGCGTCCGGGGATCCAGCCCCCACCGCATACCTAGGTTCATAGCCTCCGCAGTAGCAATGTTACTCAGCGCAAGGAGATAATTATTAGCCAACTTGGCGGCCAGGCCCGCGCCCTGATCACCACAGTGTAGAACATGGGCGCCCATGCGGAGCAGCGTGGGCTGTACCCGAGGGACTATCTCGGGGGGAGATCCGAGCATAAAGGTGAGGGAGCCGGCTGAGGCGCCGACTACGCCGCCGGACATGGGGGCGTCGACGAAGTGGCCTTGGTGGGAGGAGGATATCTGTTGGGCTACGCGGCGGGATGTGGAGGGGTCGATGGTTGAGCAGTCGATGAAGAGGCGTGGCTGGGGTTGAGTCTCGTTCTTGGTCTTGGTCTTGGTCCTGATCCTGGTCCTGGTCCTGGTCTCGGGGGAGGAGGAGGAGGAGGAGGAGGAGGAGGAGGAGTGCGTGAGGATGTCATCGTATACAGTTCGGACGTGTTGGGGGGAGGGCAGCACCGTGACGACCGTGTCCTAACTCCCGTGAAATTTTTTGAATGCTGCATTAATATCCGCTCGCAAGAAGTAAATCAATCAATCACACGACGCGATGGGTGTTGCGATGGGAAAAAAAAAGAAGAAGAAGAAGAAGAATAAAAAAAACAACACGGCCTGGGGTCTTTAAATGCAACGTACAGCGTCCTGCGCCGCCGCTGATGCACTCTCTGCGAGCTCCGTCCTGGGGCCCTTCCCGGCGGCGGCGCTCATGTCTGTCTTCAGCTTCTTCATCACGTGGGGGTTCGCGTCAAAGAGAGAGAGCGAGTCGGTGGGTTGAAGTTTAGAGCGAAGATTCTGGGCCATGGGGTAGCCCTGAGATGATGTTAATAAAGAGTCTGAGGATCGGTGCTTGGGTGCATTACTGCATATTACATACTCCGTATGGGGGCCCGGGGGGAGGGAGGTAGACGAGGGAATCAAATCATGTATGTAGTAGCCAGGCCAGGGAATCAGGCCTACTCATGGAACAACCAAAACTCACCATCTGTCCTAATCCTACAAACGCGAATCGTTCACGCATCGTTCCCGTTGACGCAAACCCTCTGATGCCTCTCGTGCCTCTTGTGCATCTCGTGACCCTCGCGCAGCGGCTCAGGTGCATACATGCTCCGGTAGGGGCTCTCATAATCGAACTGAGGGCTTAGGAGGAACGCAAAGAAGACGCACAGTAAGAGCTCTAGATTCGGGAGCCTTGGAGCAAATAAATGAAGAAGGTTTACAGATTGAGGCCGAGGAGGTCGCGATATACGTAGGTAGGTATAATATGTATGTATATACATATACATATACATACATACATACATCGTTCATCGGGGTTGTTGCCAGTTGGTAGTGGGGCAGCTGAAGGTGTTGAAGCCGTCCATTGCCGGCGGGAGCCGTTCAAGTAGGTACATACTCCGTAAATAGGTACTATAAGTTGTAAACTTGTAAGTGTAGACTCTCATGTGTCATGTGTCATGTGTCATGCGCCATCTCATCGGACTCGGCTTGGAATAGTCTGGGGTAAACGTGCTTAGCCTTTAGGGCCGTAGATCACCGATCAAGCTGGCCATTCATATTCACGCAGATGACTCCACATGCGAACTAGGAGGTACATACTCTGTAGGTAGGTACCTATCTTTGACAAATGTTTCAAAGCAATCCTGCTTTTCGTAAGCTGCTCTTCATGCTGTCCCAGCCTTGGCCTCTGCCGCCAGGTTATTAGGTATTTCATGCGGCATGAAGTCTCTTGCGCAGATACATACGACTTCCTACTATTGTACGTAGACACTCGCGGCTGCGTAACGAAAAACTGTCGAGTCGTCGACTTGAATGGCCGTGGCCACCGACTGGACTGAGCTTGATGAATGCGGAACTGCGGGACTGCGGGACTGCGGAACTGCGGCTCACCTACCAAGGTACCTATCATGATTCATGGGGGGTCTACCATCGTAAGGCTTTGAACACACAGAAACAAGGAAACGTATCACACGATATATATGTAGCAAGGTTACAAAGCATGATTGGGTGGTCAGTTGATCGTCCACAGGCAAACACCCTCGGGCCTCAACGCTTCCGAATTTGATAACATAAACGCACCAGCCACGAATCACGATCGACACGTCCTGACTCCTCTCTCGAGTCTGGATAATGCTGTCCAGTGTTGAGCTGGCTGGACACGAAGTAAAAGATCTAAGAAACCCCCACAGTTTGTTTCCACGACGTGGTCATGGTAAAAACACACAGTCATCACAAATGAAGAATGCGCGCAATACACATAGACTAGGAATGTACACATAGACTATAAGTAACTAACTTGTCCATCCATCCCTCCGACCTAATCTGCGCCCCCAATCCAGAAAAATTCCGTCCCATCCCATCTCCCTCAAAAAGTTACACGAAAGGCCACCAAAAAAAACACACATTGTGCAGCCGCTCAATGTATCTCGTGAACGACGGAGACAAGTGCAAGGGAAGGGAGGACGGGGAGGGGAGTCGCGCGGGGTATCCTCATCTTTCGTACGTACCTACGTGGCGTGCTACACACCAACTACTCCTCCATCTTCAACAATACCAATCACAAGACAACACAAAATGAAGAAGAAGAAAAAGGTGTCCTTCCAACCGTACAAAAAGAACAAAAAAACAAAGAAAGCCATATAGGCCGGAGACAATAAAATCCATCCCCAAAGACATAAAGCCACAAACCGAGTCAAAAACGAGACAAAGGAGAAGAGAAGACAAGACAAGAGAGTAGAGTAGAGTAGAAGAAAACAAGTAAGAATGACGTAATAATTCAATTTGCGCCAGGCCCTAATATTTGGGAATTTCCCCTTTCTCCTCCCGCCATTCGTTCCATTTGTTATTCCAAAGAATGCTGCAAGCACCAAGCTACGCCGTCCATGTGCTGTCTATCGCGTAGCAAAATCACCTCCCTTTTCCCTCCCCTATAGGAAGTTAGCCAGCCAGGGAACAAGAGCACTATTCGCAAATTGTGTTAGCAATAGTCATATCAACGCGCATGTAGATCTGCGGGGGGGGGGGGGGGGGGGGGGGGGGGGGGGGGGGGGGGGGGGGGGGGGGGGGGGGGGGGGGGGGGGGGG
>SRQH01000603.1:0-16875 GCA_018360345.1 Claviceps sp. LM84 group G4
CCCCCCCCCCCCCCCCCCCCCCCCCCCCCCCCCCCCCCCCCCCCCCCCCCCCCCCCCCCCCCCCCCCCCCCCCCCCCCCCCCCCCCCCCCGCTTCCGCGGCAGATATCTGAGCCTCTGAGAGGGAAGAAAGACATTGTCATTGATTATTATCTGCGAGGGACTTGGCCAGTCGACTCAGATGTGGCGAGAGAGGGCAGGTTAAGGTTAGGTCACCTCAGGAGTGAGATATCTGGCTCATGGGTGCAGCCATCTCGTAAAAGCGGGAAAGGACATGTAGCTTTGATAGCTTTTAAGCATGGATACACTGCTCTTTTGGTCTGACGCGACGATGGATAGTATGCGCTGACGTGGGAGGATGTTCGTGGGTGTTTGGATGCTCCGTAGGGCCGGAGACACTTGTACATAGGATCCAACTGCCGATGTTGTTTCTTGGCATGTAGTACAAGTCTGATTCCTCCAGGGCAGGCTACCTTCTGAGTCGACTTTATCACGATGACATCGACTCTCTGAGGGTCTGGAAGAGTCCTCAATCGCACGCACAGAGATGAAGCGAATGGACCGCTGTTTTCGTGGACTTCATCTCACGACGGTAATGTAATGGTTGGAACCTTGCTTTCTTCACGACGTCAACATCGTGACCCGGGATTGGAGGAAAGTTGAAGAAGATCGTCGTCAGGAGCGCTGTATATCACCTACGGCGACAAACAGACGAACCTCATTTTCCTCAAGACCAGGAGCTGAGGAGCAGCAAGGCCAGCAGAAGCCTCAGTAGTAGAAGGGGCTGGAATGCCCTCGGCAACTGACGACGGGTGAGGCTTCAGCCATCCCGATACATACATAGCCGTCGGGGCTGTGAAGGTAATATAAGAACACGGACGGGAGTGTACTCCGTGTGGCAGAATGGGGTCTTGCTGCCTGATTGGGATTTTGTACCTGCCGAGGCGCGAAACATAAAAATTACATACCTGGTAGGTACTCCGTAGGCTTGTCTCTTCAGCAAAGCTACAAAGCCAAAGCCGCACGTTTCAAGTCTCTCCGCCACCAAGGGGCTGCCGCTATGTGGCTGAGACTTTACGCAAGCACTGGAATCTGACACCTTATTGATTCACGGATCCCGGCTTCGATACCAGAAGATCTCTGTATACCTATGTCAATGAAGAAACAGACTACAGATATACTCCGTACGACACACCTATCTACGTAATTATGCTGCGACGCTGCAGGGGTTTTCCTGGCCAAGGACTGTCACCCAAGGTGCTCACTGCTCACTGCTCAGTGCTCACTGAGTCTTCTGGTGCTAAGGATTTGTAACAAGGCTATGTAATAGCTGCAAGGAACCGATCAAGGCTTTCACGTGGCCAAGGCGGCCGAGGCGGGTTCACTAGCCAGCGGTCTGTCACAGGCTCACAGCTGACTCATCGCACGAAGCACGCTCAAGGCATAAATATACTCCCCGAACACGAGGAATGCGCCGGGCGCGTGCCTGTTCCCGGGTGCAGTATCCGGCATATTAGCAGAAGGAGCGTTGTAGACAACACGGTAAGTGGATTTTACCAAGTTCCAGCGTCTTGGTATGTAGATACTAGAAATATCATACCTACCTACATGTAGGCTGGTGCTTGCGGCTCTGTCTCGTGCTGTGTGACGGTGTCCAGAGGGGGTAGAAGATGTGAGGAGGCCGGACATGTATGTACTCCGTATGCGCAGAGAGCCGGCAATTGGTCTGCGTTTGGGCGGTGTTTGCGATTGAGGCTTCCCGTGGTGGTTGCGTGTACACTACGGAGTACAGCTGCATTATGAGAAGAGATCTCAAGGAGGAAAACCTGCGGGAGCTGCTTCCGGTGAGGCCAAGGCTTGTAGTAGACGTGGAATGTATCTCGATGGACTAGAGTCTCTTTCAGCGATGGCTGTCGAGTCTCGCGCATACGGAGGAGTAGTGGTGCGTCCTGTTTATAAGCGATTGCTATGTACGTACATACATATCGTGTATGGAAATCCTAGGAAATATCCTTTCTTTTCTTTTTATCATTAGTTGCTGCTTTCTTTTTTCCGGCTCGCGACGGAAGATATTCGGTGGGCGAAAGAACCTGCGGGGTTGAGAATGAAAACGCCAAGGACACATCAGGTGTGACCACTTATGTACCACTGTCCACTGACCAGTGACGACGCTGCGCAATACTCTCTCTATTTTTGTACAACCGAATCGTTTCTTGTGAAGCCCAAGAGTTATTATTTTTTTTACACTTGGTGGAAGTGGAGGGCGGTAGAAACCCCACCAATGAAGGTGTGAAGTCGTGAGTCTCGTGACTCCGAATGAGAGCTTGTTCCGCTGGTGGTCGATGCAGCTGTTGGCAGCTGCCCGATGCCGCGGCTTTGCTGCTGCACTACGTGACGGGTATCAATCATGTCATCACGCCTGTTCATGAATTTGACAACCGCATGTAACGTATATGCGCTCAATGCTATGCTATGCGCTCGTGCTTTTTCAATATGACGCCTTCCGAAGCCCATGACAGTAAAAAAACTCTACCATCGGGCGGAGAGGAGAGGACAGGGGGGTTGAGATTTGTTTTGTCATGGCTTGGCTTGCGCAGGGAAGATGGATGTTGGGTTCAGTGCTTGTTTGTCTCTGCATTTGATCTGCGGCATGCTGGGAAGAGGATTCTTGCTCTTTGCCTACATGGGCCGGTGGACAGAAGGCCGCGAGGCAAGTCGAATCTGGAGAAGTTGGTTGGCTACATGTGTTTGAGGAGGAGCTTTATGCTTTATGCGGCTTCGTCAGCGCCGTCGTCGGATTGGGCTAGGTGCAGCAGACAGGCTACATACCGGTAGACTGTATGTAGTATGTACACTGTAGCCTCGAGTGTTCGGCAAGCCTCAGCTGCAAGCTCAGCTGCGCCTGTGCGAGGTGCAGCGGCACATGGAAGGCGCTAGGCGGGCGAGCGGCGCTTTGGAGGGGTTTGGCATCGGCGCCCTACGAGGTACATACTGTCATACTGTCGTACATAGGCACCTAGTGGGCAATGGGTTGATAGGTACCAGGTACCTACATAACTTGATTAGGACTGTTCAGCGCGTTGCAATTGGGTGAGTCTTCTGCGCCCTCTGCGTCCGCTGACCGGCGCTGAGCCGGTGCCTACGGTTCCATCCGCCTGGGCACGCTGATCCAAGACATCGCGCATCGCTTCCTGCCAGTGATACCGCCCACGCAGCCTGCTGTCCGGATCCCACGACGACCGGGTGTTTTTTTTTTTCGCCCTTGCTCCAAGATCGCCTCACCTCTTCTCGATCTCGGGGAACTTTGCGCTTTGCTGTTTTGCTGCTTTGCTCTCGTCTCGTACCGCCTCACGCACATCCACCCCTCCCTTCTCCCCCCACCTTCTCGTCTTCGCCACCGGCCGACTGAGAATGGGCGCAGAACACGGGCTGCCATCATCCTGGTCGAATGAATGTTTAGGCAGAGCCTTCTAGTTCTTAACCTTCCTCCTTCATCCGTCTTGCTCCCTCTCCTCCGCTGAGGCGCGATCCTCGATATACGAAAATTGTCGAAACACCATCTCAGACGGCGCCAGCTGCGACTTTCTCGACAGTGCTGTTTCCCCATCATGGACGGCGCCGCGTTGGTGCCTGACGATGTCCTTGACTCGCCGCCACCTCCGCAGCGACTTTTCGAGCGTCTCCGCCAAATAGCGGGATATACATGGGACGAATCGAGGGAGCCTATACATACGAGCTATGATTTCTGGTAGGTTCACTTGCTGTGGACGCGATCGACTGGTGTGCCTGGCGACCTTGGCTATACAGCCCGCAAAGGAGAGAAAGAGGAAAAGGAGGATGAGAAAACGAGGAGAAGGAAGAAGAGGAAAAGGAAGACGAAGACGAAGAGGAAGACGAAGGTTCCTGACAAAGGGGGGTGTTTTTCAACTGGGCGGAAGAGTTCGAATTTGGCTGACAGTCGTGAGGTGGTAAATAGGCTCGTTTATGGAACTCGGGTTGTTTCTGCAGCGGCACCTCCTCCTCCCCCCCCTACGAACTTCTGGCAGACCGAATCGCGCCCTGGTTCTATATCGAAGCTACAGCTGCATTCTGGACGCCCATCAGCCTCTTCCGAACAAGGAGATCAAGGCGCCTCCAACGATACGCAAAACAATGAAATAACCCCTTCAACACCGCAGTTGCAACCGCAGCTGTATTCGACGTCCACGCCTACTCCACCCGTTGAGCAGCTCTCTGTTGTAGAAGAACTTGTGGCTGCTCGGGTATCATATCACACTATCCGTGAAGAACGAGGGTTCCAAATCGCCAAGAATGTCACCGCTACCGCTGATCCGAATGGCAACCATATCGCAAAACCTATTGATCTCATTCGACTGAATCCTGCCCCTGGGGACCGTGGCGCCATTACAGTGGGCATATATCACCACCCTGGGCCCAACTTTCTGTCCAAGATTATCGATTTTGGTCCGGCATGTTACCAAGCGCGCAAAGAGGGACCTGATCTCGTTCCATACCGTCCCAAGCCCGAATCGGCCGAACAAAGGCAACCTATGGATCTTGAATATTTTCTCGAGTTTGCCATGGGCGCCGTCCAATGCCTGGAGATACTACATCATGGACAAGGCCTTGTACATGGAGAAATTCGCGCCGATGCTTTTCACTTCAACGCTGAAGAGAACAAGGTCCGCATTGTCTCGTTTGGGTCGGGTCTGCGGACGTTTGAGCACGGCTTGACAAGTACAGGCTGGTCAACGCTTTCCAAAGAGCTTGGAGTGAAGAACAAGCTTCTCTACATCAGTCCCGAGCAGACTGGTCGAATGCCAGCGGAGCCCGACGCCCGCACCGATATCTATTCTCTGGGCATCGTGCTGTGGACTTTGTTGACACAGCAACCTGTCTATACGGGGGAAACGCCCATGGATATTGTTCAAGGCGTGCTTGGCCGCAGAGTGCCCAACGTAGCTACCGTGCGGATGGATGTTCCTGACGTGATTGGGCGAATTATTCAAAAGTGCACAGCCAAGAATGTCGCCGACCGCTATCACTCAGCCAGTGGATTGCGCCATGATCTCGCCCGTGTGCAGCAGCTACTAGCGAATGGTGATTCAGAAGCGCTTCAAGCCATGGAGATTGCGTCCAAGGACGTCTCATCGTTCTTTGTCCTGCCTGCCACCATGATTGGGCGACAGACAGAACGAAACGAACTAATTAAAGCCATAGAGCGCGTATCCCGGAGCCACGCGCTGAGCAGCAAACGAGCAGCGAATCGATTTTCGGAAGCGTCGAGCTTGATGAATGAACGCGTCATTGATGATATCTCCAGCGAAGACGGTGTGGGATCTGCCGCCGGCACAAATCGGCGGAGTAGTTCGTTCACGTGTCCTGCGTCATTAGATGCCAGATTCCTCCGAAACAGCGTTTACCCCCCCACGTCGTCTGATTCCCGGACCTTGTCGAATGAGACGGTGTCGTCGGTCCATTCCGTCGCTCGGTCGCGGCCGGCAAAACCATGGGAGCGGCATCAGTCCATATCGCTCGACACGGCGAGCGCCGTCGACATTACCGGCTCGGACGGCGGTCGGCTCGGCTTCAATGATTCTGGCGCTCCAAGTCTCTCGAGGCAGCTGGGCGCTGCCAAGTTTGGCAAGCGAGGCCATTGTGAGATTGTCACGATTGAAGGCACCGGCGGCCTGGGAAAAAGCTTCCTCGTGCAGAGCGTTGTGGGCGAGGCCAGACGGCATGGCTATTGTGCGACTGCCAAGTTCGACACGGCTCGCCGCGCAGCGTTTGGACCTCTGCTCAAGCTACTGTCCTCTCTGTTTAAACAAGTATGGGGCGAAAGAAACACAGACACAAGCTTTCACCAGGGTCTCAAGCAGTACGTTCGACCCGTGTGGCCCATGCTACACGTCAAGCTCGGCCTACCCGAGTTCCTACTAGGTCCGGCCGACGCTTTGGGTAGTCCTATGCTGCGACTGGCATCCTCAAACGCGCCGCAGTCTTGTAATGCAAGCAGCGGAAGGCGTAGTGCAAAGAGGCGGGGATCATCGCCGGGCAGCTCACCAGCAGACAGCTTAAATCCGACCGTGAATGCCGCGCCGCAAACATCACAAGAGTTCCTGTGTTCCGGAACCTCACGCAAAACGGCGCGTCTCATGCATACCTGCCTGGATATTCTGCGATTCTTCACCACACACAAATTCATCTGCCTCTGCCTCGATGACCTGCACTTTGCTGATGACGAGTCATTGGAATTGATCACCCAAATGATTGGAGCCAAGATGAAGATGCTCATTATCATGTCGTATAGGCCCGAGGAGCTTTCGAGAGAACAGATGGACAAGATCATATGTCCGGTGGAACAGGAAGAACTTCCTCGCCATAGTCGACCAAGAGTCACAAGACTCTCTCTTACACCCCTGTCAGAGGCCGATATTGCCGACTTTGTTTCGGCGACGCTCTCGAGGCCCAAGGAAGAGATTCTGTCTCTTGCTCTCGTAATTCAATCGAAGACGGCCGGAAACCCCTTTTATATGCGAGAGATGTTGCGTGCGTGCCATCGGAAAAAGTGCATCTGGTACGACTATCACGACAGCATCTGGCTATTCGATCTCGACCGACTGTTTGCGCAATTCCAGGGCGAAAAGGATTACGACGTCTTGGACACGGGCTTTATCACGCGGAGACTGGACGAGCTGCCACCGGCTGCGCGCGCTGTCCTCGCGTGGGCTGCTTTGTTGGGCACCTCTTTCTCGTTCGAAATCATCAGCCGCTTGATGCAGGGCGAGTTCGAGTATCGGGATGATGATGATGATGATGACGATGACGATGACGACCTGAAGTATCATCTTGACCTTTCCACGCGCTCATACTCGGAAGCAGAAGCCATCGCTGGCCTCCAAGTAGCCATCCAGGCCTACATCATTGTTCCCAGCGAGGTCGACGATCTGTTTCGCTTCGCCCATGATCGATACGTCAATGCCTCGCTGGCTCTCAAGGAATGCCACTCGCGGCGCATGCATTTCATCATATGTCAGATCCTTCTCAAGTACTATGCCGTCGAAGCGAGACAACGGGATAGCACAGCATTGCATATATGCGAGGCAGTGCCCATCATACTAAAGCGTGTGCCTGTGCGACAAGAATACCGCGAACTGCTCATGGACTGCGCCCAGGTCGCGACCGAGAACGGTGCAAGGTCAACAGCGGTCAAATGCTACAGCGCGGCGATCGAGCTGCTGCAAGAAAACTGCTGGGTAGATGGTGCCGACGACGTATCGTACCACGAGACGATGCAGCTTTACCTACGCCTGGCCGAGTGCCACCTATACATGGGCCAGCTGCCGTCCGCAAACGACCTACTGTCTGTCATCTTTGCCAATGTCACGTCCGTTCTCGACAAGGCCCCAGCATATGTGTTGCAATCCCGGATCTTTGCGCAGAAAGGCAACTCCCTGGCTGCCTTTACCTCGTTGAGGGAGTGCCTCACGGCGCTGGGCGTCCAACTCGAAGATGAACCCACATACGAAAAGTGCGACAAGAGGCTCCTCAGGCTGGTCAACCAGATGCAAGGCCTGGATCGAGAGTCTCTACTGTATCCGCAAAAGAAGAGCGAGCCCATCACCGCATCCATTGGAGCCGTCTTATCGGAGACTGCGTCCGCCGCTTGGTGGACCGATTGCTTGCACTTTTATCATTTGAGTCTTGTCATGATGGACATGCACCTCACTCGAGGGGCGTTTCCGCAATCCGGCATGGCTTTCCTTTACGTTGGCGTGGTAGCCTTGGCGAGATTCAACATGGTGCAGTTCGCGATCGACATGGGTGCGCATTGCCAGGATCTGCTCTGCTCGTCGCGGGAAATCTTCTCCATGGGACGCGGCAATATGCTGCATTCCTGCTTTATCGGTCATGTGCAGTATTCGATGAAGCTGCACGTCGGTCAACTGGAAGATGCCATTGAACTCGCGTCTGTCGGAGGAGATCGACTCTCCACCATCCTCAGCTACGGACTCTCTGCCATGACCAGGTTTATGGCCAGCGAGAATCTTGCTGATGTGGAATCCTTTTGTCAATACGGGTGCGAGGATGTCGTGAACTGGGCCTACGATACACGTGGCGGCTCACTTCTCGTGGCAACGCGGCAAGTCTGCCGGGCTTTGCAAGGCAAGACCTTTATACACGACCCTGTCCGGGTGATGACGGATGAGCACCACGACTCGACCGTGTACAAGAGCTGGCTGACAAGCCAGACACTGGAGAGCAATCGATCGTCCCTATTCTACGAAGCGCTGGAGCTCTGCGCGCTCTTTCTCTATGGTCACTACGAGCGTGCCGTCGAAGTAGGAGCCCGCTGTCTCGAGCACCTACCCATGCTTTGGTCGGCTCGATTCAGTCGGGTGATTTTGCTATTTGACGGACTTGCTCGAACTGGACAGTTGCTGCGATTGATGCAAGACCCTCGCTCGCAGTCGGAGGACTTCTCCTTACAGACGGAGCAGGTTGTCGGCACGTTGCGTGAATACGTGCACAAGATAGAATCGTGGGCCGTCGTGAATGATGTCAATTATCGCTCTTGGGCGAGATTGCTTCGTGCCCAGGTGGCCGAGTTGTCGAATGATCACGGTCAAGCCATCCGCGACTACGAAGAGGCGTTGGACCATGCTGCTGAGCACGACTTCACTTTCGAAGAGGCCCTGGGCAACTATCTCATGGCTGGATTCTTCGTGCGACGCCGCGCCAGACGATCCGCACGCGCTGCCCTCCGAGATGCAGTCACTCTGTATCGCCAAATTGCCGCCACTGGAGTCGCCGCTGCCATCGAGGAAGAGCACAGCCTTCTCCTACACGGCCCGACGCGCAATCATCGATCAGCCGACGTCGGGGTCCAGGTAGACCTGGGGTCAACTCAGCAGCCTGGGGGCCACTATCAACCCAACACCGCGATGGGAGAAGACGGTGACGAGCTCACGCAAGTTCCATCACACGCCATGTCAGAGTCAAGGAGCGAGCTAATCGGTTCTTGGCGAGGCTCAATGCATACACCAGAAACACGGGATAGTGGCGGCGGCGGCGGCGGCGGCGGCGGCGGCCTCCCGGCCTTGGACATGATCGATCTGCACGCGATTCTTGTATCGTCGCAAGTCATCTCGTCCGTGCTGCAGGTCAACGAGCTTCTCAAGACAATGTGCGACGTCATTCTGCAGACTTGTGGCGGCTCTGCCACCCGGGCCGCCATTATCGTGCAAGATGGCGACACGAGCAGCGCGTCATGGTGCGTGGCGGCGAGCGGAGATCCTGAAAAGGGCGCCTCGGCGCATAAGCCAGGACTCCCTCTTTCCGGATCGACGCTGATTGCCGAAAACGTGGTGCTCTACTGTACTCGCTTCCGAGAGTCCGTCTTCATTCCCGATCTCTTGGCCGACGAGCGGTTTGGCAATGTACACGAGTGCTGGCTGCAGCGCGCTCCGGCCGGCAAGGCCATCATTACTATCCCTATTCTGCACGGCACAAAACCGTTACTTGGCGTCTTGTATCTCGAGGGCGAACCAGGCTCGTTTACTGATCGAAATGTGACGGTGCTGCAGCTTCTGGTAAACCAAATAGGCATCAGCTACTCAAATGCGTTGTCCATGAAGAACGTGGAAAAGATTTCGGCGGAGAACCGGTCCATGATCTCCGTTCAGAAGCGCGCTCTCGACGACGCGAGGGAAGCGGAAACCAAGGCCAAGATTGCCGAGACGGAGGCCAAGCGCAACGTCAAGCTGGCCGAGGAAGCTGCCAAGGCCAAAGCAATCTTTCTCGCCAACGTCTCGCACGAGCTGCGCACACCGTTGAACGGCGTCATTGGCAACTCGGAGCTTCTCCGGGACAGCTGCTTGAACAAGGAACAGCTCGAGATGGCCGACTCGATCCGCGTCTCCGCAGACCTTTTGCTCACTGTGATCAACGACATTTTAGACTTTTCCAAAATGGAGGCCGACAAAATGAAGCTATACATTATTGCGTTCAACCCCGAGGAAATGGTCCGCGAGGTAGTCCGCGCCGTCTCGTACAGCAACCGAGAAAAGACATCCAAAAAGGTCAAAATTGTGCAAGACATCAACCTACCCCCTATGCTCATCTACGGAGACCCCATCCGCCTGCATCAGGTCCTAGGAAACCTCATCGGAAACAGCCTCAAGTTCACCGACGACGGATCCGTCACCATTGGCGCACGACTCGAATCCGAAACCCACGAAAGCGCAACACTCACCTTCTGGGTCAAAGACACCGGCATCGGAATCCCCGAGCAACAACTCGCCAAGCTCTTCCAGCCCTTTAGCCAAGCCGACGCCAGCACCGCGCGCAAATACGGCGGAAGCGGCCTGGGCCTCAGCATTTGCAAATCCCTCATCGAAATCATGATGAAGGGCAAGATCCAGCTCGAAAGCGAGGAGCGCGAAGGCACAACCGCCTGGTTCACCGTCACCTTTGAAAAAGCCAAAGCCGACGTGTCCGCTGGAGATGCCCTCGGCAAAGCCACCCCCCCAATCGATCGGTACTCCCTCATGACGTGCCCCTTTGACAGGGCCGTTTCGCCGAACCCATTCCTCGATCTCTCGCAAATGTCCAAGGAGAATGTGCGGATCTGCATTGCGGAAGACAATCCTATTAACCAGAAGATTGCGATTCAGTATGTCCAGCGGCTGGGGTATCCCAAGGTGAGCGCGTATGAGAATGGGCTCAAGGCGCTGGAGGGGCTGCGGGAGAAGGCTGCGGAGGGAGAGCCATACCATATTGTGTTGATGGATGTGCAGATGCCGGTGTTGGATGGGTATGAGGCGACGAAGTTGATTCGGAAGGATGCGTTGGAGGCGGTGCGGCAGGTGTTGGTGATTGCGATGACGGCGTCGGCGATTCAGGGGGATCGGGAGAAGTGTTTGGCGGCGGGGATGAATGATTATTTGGCGAAGCCGGTTCGGTCGGAGGTTTTGAAGAGGAAGCTGGATGCTTATGTTAATGTTACGGTACGGATCTTTTTTCCCCCCCTTTTTTCTTCCCCCCTTTTTTCCCCCCGTTTCATCTTTTCTATGCCTTCTTTCTTCACTCTTTCCTTGCTTTTACTGGTCTTTACATTGCTATTCCTCACCATCTGTGTAAAGAGGACCTTTTGCTAATGCGCGACGCTTGTAGGCCTCGGGTATAGACAGCGACCCCAACTCACCCATCAGCCCTATATCTCCCACGAGGAACTGCAGGGTACGAATGAATAGCTCCTCGGACATGACGGGGTTCAACACCAGCAAGTTGTCTTCTGAGCAGCAGCCACCGCGACTGCGCCTGCCGCGAACACCGTCACAGGCTCAGCCAGGGTTGCCGCCATACTCGCAGGATGGGGCGGCGTCGACTGGCGACTTTGGCGACTTTACGGCCTCGCCGGAGAAACAGCCATCGCGAATCTTGACGAATGTGGAGCAAGAATAGGCTTTGTTCCAGGCGTCGTTGACTCTGCTGAGAGAACGACATCATCCATCACGGAGGGAAGATGACGAACGGCGGCCCGCGTGATGGCTTGCTGATGAGGAGGATGCGAGACTAGCCTCTCATGAGAGCAGCTATATCGACAATGATAATGGCATTGGCGGGGTAAGAGGCATGGAACGGTGAATCACGTCGTGGGTATCTTGGTTTTGATAGCCAGATACAAGATGCAGGCCATCATGGTCTCGATGAACAGAGATGACGACGACGACGACGACGACGACGACGACGACGACGACGATGATGATGATGCCGCCATCTCATACCGTCAATTGCCACCAATAATGATTGGCAGCGAATGCTACGCCAACAACGTCAAACCACAGAACGACGACAAGGAACTAAGAGAACAACAAACAACGAAATATCAATATGGCACACCAGTGACTACCTCCGATATCAAAATAACAACAAGAATGATACCGCCAGCCATTTCCATCACCAGCACCAGCACCAGCACCTACATTACCGTCACCACCACCAACAATAACTACTACAAGATAAACACGCAAGCCCTTTGCCGTTTGGAAAATCATAGCCCGGCCCGAATCTAAAACATTCACCAAGCCTGCGCTGCGCCTGCTCAAACACCACGGGCAGTAGTCCCTCCCACGAGGTACACGACCCCGCCGCCCTTTTCCGCGACAATGTATATATATATATATATATATATATATATACATGATCTGAGTCTTGACCTTCGTTCTGGTTCTTCAAAAGTGCCCGTATGGGATATATAAGCCTCCAAGCCGATACCTGATGCGATAAAAGCGGATTACGACACATAGAATGCGAGTTTTATTTTGGGAGGTCATGCTATGCTGCCTGGTATTGTGTTTACATTTCTCTGCGTAACTGCTGCAAGTGTCTTTTTTTTTTCTTCTATCTTATTCGGTCCTGCTGTAGCAATTTTTTTCTCTCTTTTTTTTTCTTCTTTTTTTTTGGGTTTGGGGATTGAGATTCCTTACAATGGATGGGCTTAGTTTTACGTCATACATTGATACATTGATTGGGTGGTTGATTTGCTGTCGTGGATGAGCTGCGAGCATGATGGATGGATGGATGGATGGGTTTTGTGCTTGAGGGTAGGAAATTTGAATTTTGAAGCTGTTGGGGTGCGAGATGCTGAGGCGGACTTTGGAGAATATCATTAGGTATCTACTCTCTCAGTGCGTGACTTCTGGAGAATGGAAATGTTTGTGGTACAATGCAAGGATTAGAGAATAGAATTCAGAAGTTTAGCTGATGGGCGTCGTCATCACCACCATCACCACCACCATCACCACCACCACCATCATCATCATCATCATCATCATCATCATCATCATCATCATCATCATCCTCTTGAGTATGGACGGACCCGTGGTCTGTGATCGCCTTTTGGATGTGCTCCGCAACGAGTACCCGAATTACTACCTCTAGGCTACTACCTAGCTACAGTACTGTACCTACCAGGTACATAGTTCGCCATAACCTGCAACTGAAGCCAAAACGCAACCGCCCTATGTGACAAGCTACCTACCTAGGTTGTCATTCAACCAGCCCCAGTGTAGGAATCCCAATCATTATGTACGAAGAGAGCCTACCTAGGTAGTTGCCGCATTCAAGAGAATCGAGATCATAGATGCTTTACGTCTTGAGCTTACGCATATGTAGGTACTCTGGAGTTCGTATCGTATATCGTACATACCAGGTATGTATGTACATATGTATGTACCTACGTCTCCTAACTTCTAAAAATGGCGATCCTCGGACCTTCCACCGGTTAGGCTAATACCCAGCCTTGCAGAAATACGTACATACATACCTTACTGGTGACTGCTGTAAGTCAGCTCACTGTATCTCAGAATGTCTCGGGCTGTTTTTTTTCCTCGTTTTGTTTTGCTTTTCATGTACCTACCTACCTACCTACCTACCTACTCCGTATGTACAGGATGTTGATGGGTGTACCCGTGTACCGTGCGCCATGGATGATCATTGATGGTAACACGGGTGGGCATCTCGCCATCTTCCTGGGGGGTATGAATTATGATGTGATACCTATGAAGGGATCAGAAAAGCCAAGCGAGTGGGGGAGAAGGAGAAGAGAACAGTGCGTCCAAGGAAAAAGAAAATGCATTCATGTACAGACTACCTACATTACAGTAGAGGTATGTACCTACCTACTTACCCAAACAAGGCCGAATGCGAGGCTGCATGATTCTACCTAAGTACCTTACTGTACCTACATACCTACATATACTTTGCGGACTTGATATAATTATGTAGTAGATTGGTACCCTGCCTTGCTCAGTGCTCACTGCTGTATGTAGTAGGTACAGTATGTGTATCGTTGAATTCGTAGGTGTCACTCGATTTCAATAATGGTGAGAAAGATGGAGTTGTTGATGTTCTGGTGGGTAACATTACACACTTGTAAGTTGTCACTGCGTAGAGTCCTAGACCCTTCATAATAGGTACCTACACATACATGTTTCTTCACTAGGTATTATATAATTATAGATGGGACGGGAATTGTTGCTTTTTGTGACTTTGCCTCATCAGTACAAACCTCCTAGGTATGTACCTACCTATGTACGGAGTATGTAGGTATGTAGCCGGAGCCTGCAGCCGCCGGCAAAGAACCTCGCAGATCGATTCCTTTCCTCCCCCCTGGCCGTCCCGTTAGCGAAGCTTGGCTGGCAGCCATGGCGGCATCCATGGCGGCATCCATGGCGGCATCCATGGCGGCATGAGTTGGCCCAGTTGGGGCATCATATTCAGACAGTAGGTACGGAGTACATATGTGCATATGTACATATGTACATACCTACCTACTAGTACCTCTATGTACTACCACTCCGTAATAAGGTAGGTAGGTACCTACCTAGGTACGTTGCGCCAAGACGACCTCGAGGGCAGAGACTGGTGAAACGCGCCCCTCCCAGGTATGTAGTAGCGGTTATTTATTACCACCATTTGCTCACCCCGGTTTGTTTCTGCTCAACAAGTTCGATGCCGGAAAATACACCCATGTGAAGTCAATCATCAAGTCTGGCGCGCCTTCCTGCCCATTGCATTGTGCGAAACGCCACACTTTGTAATGCGACCCATGCAGCTGGGGACCTTGCCGCGAGTGGGTGTGGTAGATCGTGTTCTCTGCTCCGGTTGGCAAAACAAGGCAGACGAGCATGTGGTTCATATCGCCACGATTCACGAATGAGGAAGCTCTTTGCCTAATAAGGTTGTCTGTTGCCAGCCTCTGTTGTTGACTGTCAAGATGTCACTTTTATTACATGACCGTACTGCTCCTGCGTCGCTGTCGCATTTTGTTTCCCCGCATGCTGCGCGTCCAGTACGGCTCAAAACAGCCAACTTGACTTGTGAGTTGTGACGACTGCGCCAAAAGTGACCAGTCAAGAGACTCAAGACTCAAGAGATAAGTATGTATGTCGATTCGTCGAAAGACCATAGAAAACCAGTCACGGTCAACATTGACAACTGCGACAGTGCGACGTGACAACGGTGAGTAGATAAATCATACATGGCATTGGCAGACGCGGATAAAAAATGTGTCTACGAGCAGCCTCTGCGTGCTGCTTGGTTGTTGCTGCAGCATTCAGAGACCAAGTTACAAACCACTGAACCAGTCACTCATCGAGTCGTGAACAAAGTAACGAGTCATATTCGGCTCATTCTTCCGCTTGGCAATCCCCCTTTCCGACCCATGGGCGGCATCAAAGAGGAAAGAAGTGCCGGTGTACTCCGTACAGAGTCTGAGAGTATACGAATGAGGCATTCAAGGCATGCAAAAGCACGCTGTTTGATCCAAGCTGGAAGCACATGCCAGAGTCAGACTGGTCAAACGTAGGCAGTACATACATGATACCACATACATATGCATGTACCTCGAAACAGACAGTCGGCTTTGTCCCAAACTGGATTCTTCGAATGCTTCCCCGCATGCTAGAAGCACCCCTCCTCTCGAGTCTCGATTTGGTACTTTCTTTGGGATTGGCCTCCGTCGAGTATGAGCATCGACTGAAACTGTTCACCAGACCACCGAAAGGGGAAGCTTGTCTAGTTATGGCATGCTGTCGTCATGTTCGAAGCCCACACCTTCGAGGCACTCTCTAGAGCTAGAGACTGGAGTCTGCCACTGGATGTCATGTGAAAGGTTATAACATGACAAAGCTGCATGGCTTGACCAATGCAAAAGAATAAACATAAACATACATACCTACAATGTACACCTGCAGCATCATGTACGTTACAGTAAGTGTATGCATCATGATGCATGCCGTGGAGATACCCTGCGTTTAGCGACGGCTAACGACAGGAGATTCCACAAGGTCTAGGAAGGTAGGTATCAAGACTTCGTACTACCGGCATGTAGGTAGGTAGTACGTACTAGCCGAATGACCTCGGGTCTCGTTGTACCAAAAAATGTCAAAGGGCCAATATGTCCATATCCGCAAGACCGCAACCGGTCCGTCATGGGGTCCGCAACGGCCGTGACGGCGGAATCCCTGTGATCAACAACCTGCATATGGGTGTCGGGACTCGGGAACATAGTCCGTAAACGAGCCTCGGCGAAGCTTGTCGCGAAATCTGCATTGTCAGTTCTTCGATGAGGGGGAGAAAATTGGAGGGAGTCAAAAGTATTCGCTCCCAAGTTTCATGTGGCAAAAACACAGTGGGGTGGTTTCAAGAATTCCTAGCTCTTGAAAGTTGACCAGGGTAAAAGCCCCAGACGTGACCCGTGAGTGTGACCCCCCTTCCCCTTCCTTCCGTGAATGGGACGACCCTGTGCAGATGTCTTATCTACCCGGTTCGAGACGAGACGACCCATCGTACTCCGTATTCTGTGTTGCTAAAACTTGCTATGCAGTATACACTCTGTACTCCGTAGGTACTTATCTATGCTTTGTGTTGCACGAAGCAGGACACCGCGCGTAGAAGCTTCAGACTGTAGATGGGCCAAACTGATTTGTCCATCGTGAGTCTTGCAAAGTTGCAACGGCGCAGTTTAAACATCAGATGATTTTGATCTCTACTACCCCGTAATACTGCCAAGAGACGAGGCACTACTAACTAGCATCGCTCAGCGGCAGCTAAGAGCTTTACAATCAACACCCATGATGGCTCATTGGCTTAGGCAGTATGTAGCTACATATCGGGATCGATCAGTCTCGAAATTCGTTTTCTTTCACATAGTAGTTGTTGCTGTTGCTGTTGCTGTTGCTGTGGTGCATATACGTGTCATGTTGTTGTTGTTGTTGTGTATTTTACACCACTCCGTCCCAGTTTTGGGCATACTAGGGTGTGCAGGGCTAATCCCGGGTTCTTCTAAATACAAGCCAGTTTTCCCCAAA
>SRQH01000604.1:0-16842 GCA_018360345.1 Claviceps sp. LM84 group G4
CGTGTGCATTACCTTTGGGGGTGCGCAGAAGTAAAAAGCGCCCGGTATCGGCCATTAGTGGTCCGTGCGCGCGGGGGTGCTTACCTTTGGGGGTGCGGAGAAGTAAACTGCATGCCACTGTGGCACTGACGAAAACTTATCGCAGGCGGGCCGATCTGCTTATCGGCGCCGTTCTCTTCTCAGTTTGTTGTCTGCCCCTCCGGTGATATGTACATAGCATATTTTCCGCCCCCGCCATAGGTACCATCATCAAGTAGGTACTTCTGAGTCACAGGCTGTTGCAACTTGCGATTATCGTTAGCCTTGGCACTGAGCCTCCATCCATATATTTCACAAGACAAGAAGCTGGCCAGGAAGCTGCTTGAAAGAAACTCGATCACCGAACGCAACGCTCCCAGCTGGGATTATCCACCACAATGGCTGACGACGCAACGACAAACATGGCCAAGCTGCAGCTCGACGATGTCACTGGGGAAATGGTATCCAAGGCAGAGCTCAAGAAACGCCAACAGAAGCGAGCGAAGAAGGCTGCCCAAGAAAAGGCTCGCCTAGAAAAAGCGGCCGCCGGCCCGAGCCCCAAAACTGCGACGCCCACGCCTAAGCCAGAGGAGATCCCGATCGACCCTGAGGCCATGTTTAAGCAAGGATTCCTGGACGAAGTCTACAAAGAACGGCCGGTCAAAAACGTCGTGACACGTTTCCCGCCAGAGCCTAACGGCTATCTTCATATTGGACATGCCAAGGCAATCGCTGTGAACTTTGGCTTTGCCAAGTACCATGGTGGTGTCTGCTACTTGCGGTTCGATGACACCAATCCGGAAAAGGAGGAGGAGAAATACTTTACTGCCATTCAGGATATAATCACGTGGCTTGGATTCAAGCCTTGCAAAATTACTTATTCCAGCGACAATTTCGAACGACTCTACCAGCTGGCAGAGAAGCTGATCTCTCAGGGCAAAGCATATGTTTGTGCATGCGACGGTGTGTAGTTCAGATACCAAAATGATTGAGGGAATGAAGACGATGGAAATCACTCACTAACGTTCCACCGGCTCATAGAAAACGACATCAAGCTTCAGCGAGGAGGGGAAAAGGGCGCGACACCCCGATACCGCTGCCAGCATGCCGAGCAAACGGTCGATGACAACATGCAAAAGTTTCACGACATGCGTGAAGGCAAATACAAGCCGAGGGAGGTCTTTCTGCGGATGAAGCAAGATATCACTGATGGAAATCCTCAAATGTGGGATTTGGCAGCGTACCGGATCAAGACCGACACACCTCATCATCGCACTGGGTGGGATTGGAAAATCTACCCGACGTACGACTTCACCCACTGCCTATGTGACAGTTTCGAAGGCATCACGCACTCCCTATGCACCACCGAGTTCATCCTGAGTCGTGTCTCGTACGAGTGGCTCAACAAGTCGTTGGAGGTATACGAGCCTATGCAACGAGAATACGGACGCCTGAACCTGACAGGCACTGTGTTATCGAAACGTAAGATTCTGAAGCTCGTAGAAGAGAAGATCGTGCGAGACTGGGATGACCCAAGACTCTACACACTGATTGGCATTCGCCGCCGCGGTGTACCGCCTGGTGCAATCCTTGAGTTCGTCAATGAACTCGGCGTCACTACCAACATCACTACCATCATGATTCACAAATTTGAACAGAGTGTCCGCAGGTACCTGGAGAAGACTGTTCCTAGATTAATGATGGTCCTTGACCCAGTTCCCTTGGTCATTGAGGATGCCGAGGCTTCGGACGTGGTTCTGCCATTCTCACCCAAGGACCCTAAGATGGGCTCTCACACTGTTCGGTTCACGCCCACGGTATATATCGACAGATCAGATTTCCGTGAAGTCGATAGCAAGGACTATTTCCGTTTAGCCCCCGGCAAAACCGTCGGCTTGCTTAATGCTCCATACCCCGTCAAGGCGACTTCGTTTACCAAAGATGAGGCCACAGGAAAGGTGACGGAGATCCGAGGCGTATTTGATAAGGAGACCAAGAAGGCCAAGACATATATCCAGTGGGTAGGCACTGAGGGATCGAAAAAAGTGGAGGTCCGCATTCACAATGCGCTGTTCAAATCAGAGAAGCCGGATGATGCAGAAGGCGGTTTCCTGAACGACCTCAATCCTGACAGTGAGGTTATATATCCTGATGCTGTGATTGAGTCAGGGTTCGACGAAGTCAGGCGCCGTGCGCCATGGCCAGAAGCCGCGGGTGAGAGCGAGCTTGGCAAAGGAGGCCCGGAGAGCGTTCGCTTCCAGGCCATGCGCGTTGCCTATTTTGTAAGCCACATCCCGAAAGTCCTCCACTATGACAATGTGAAGACCGTCACTAACCAATTTTTGGGAATAGGCCATGGACTCTGATAGCACAGACGACAAACTCGTGTTCAACCGAATCGTGAGTTTGAAAGAAGACGCTGGCAAGAAGGCATGATTGTAGATCGTAGCACACGGGAGGATAATGCCCTATTAGAGGCCAGATACATGGGATTCCGGAGGTCCCCTCTAAGTCGGCGCCATTACTCAGTAGTTTCGAAAACACGTGTTGGTGACATGCAAAATCATGCATCGTGCTCAGGTGGAACATTTTTGGGATGGACTCGACGGTCACACACCTGCCACTGTCCACACTGAAGAGTCAAGACCGTCCTCGCCCTCATAATCATGTTGTATCTCGTGTTGAAGAGTGCCACTTGGTGTATTTCACTATCGCGAGTGGACAGCCCGAAATGTATCAAGGCCATGGCATGTATAGGCGATTCTCTGCAATATACATCACGTCCAATGGCTAGATTTGTGACTTAACGTTTATGACGTGGTCGGCTCGAATAGAATACTACCTCAATAGATATAGACTTGATCTATGGCATGCTTCTGACATGAATGCCACTTGCCGACAAGCTGAAAGAATCCTTGAGTAGGAATTGCATACATGAAATTCCGATTGTGCCGTCAAGGACAACCAAAGAGACTCTAACTCCAGTTTCATTGGTGAGCCGAAGCTCGTCATCGGCAGTTTAAGCTGAAAGATTAGAGGTAACAGGAATAGGGCTACTACGGAAGCGCCATACTCTTCCTTCTGCCCATTTGTGATCTTCGTGTTCTCAATAAGGACAGAGGCCTCTGACTTCTGCACTGTATGTATATGGCATCATGCATGCCATCAGCGGCGTCATGATTGGGATTCAAGCGTAGCAGGAGAGAACTTAATGCGAAAACGCCTGGATCTTTCTTTGTTCGTCTCTTTGATCTTCATGCTTTCGACAATGACAGGCTTTTGAATAGACAGGCTATGTTTTGGCGGCCTTGAAACGAGAAAGGGGTCACTGGCTTTGTCAGGTACATAGAAGGTACCTAATGTACCTGTCGCACCTGCGTAATAAAAGTCGCCATGTTGCATCATTGCCATCTTCCCAGAAAAGCACACTGCACAACCCACCGCAGAGCACCTGCTAGTTTCTGCGCACCAGATTTCGTTTGACTTTCTTCGGCCGGATTGCCACCCAACCCCGAGGAGTCTAGGAGATGGCAGCGCCACCAAATGCTTGCTGCACACGGGCAGAGCGACGACTCACCGCCCGTGCCATCTCCCCGACGAGGATTAGCGTAGGGCGATAAAGGCTGATAAGCCCTCCCGTCAGCCAAATGGAGGGGCAAGGTGCGAATTTTTTTTTGTCCATCCGAGTCCTAGCGCCGTCCCCAACATACGGAGTAGGATGCGAACGGGGGGAAAAGCAGTGTGACAGCCGGCGACACATAAAATCTACGAGTCCACCCTCTCCCAAGGCCTCCAGTTTTTTCATTTTCCTTCACCCCCAGGTCCCCCTCCACTCCCTCTTCTTCCTTCATCTCACTTTTTGGTCGTCATCCGCTCAAGACGAACCGTGGACTCGTCCCCCCAAGCAGTCCTCGTTTTTTTCCCTGCCAAGTTGCCTCCTGGAATCTCGGAACAGCACGGTCGCCGATCCAGACACAAAACAGAAACGCCGCCACACAGCAGATTCGACTCCTCCATCGTCTCTGTGGGCTACTCCGATAGAACAAGGCAATTGTTCGGACAAGCTGCGACAGACAAGTGATCCGTCGTCCGTTCGTCTTCAATTCGTCATTTTCGAGAATTGATCTTTCGCATCTTATACCCCGCACATCAACAATATGTCTTCCGAAAACGCCCAGTCGATCAAGGTCCTTGATGAGCTTTTCCAGAAGCTCACTGTCTCCAAGGAGGCAGCTGACATCAAGGAATCCTCCAACCAACTGGCCAGCTTCATCAATGGCCGTATTGAGGACCAAGATGTTCCCACAAAGTAAGTTGCTTCATTATCTCATCTCTTTTGCCAACTGGCGTTCCATTCAGAGGCCCCCGCCACCTGCAGTGAATTTTTTTTTGGTCACCTATTTGGTACCCCGCCAAGTGTCGGGCGTGCCGCACCAAAGCCCCCAATTTTTTTCTACAAAGTTGAAACGGAAACTCCGGTAGCGTCACATTGTCCTCACGGCCGCGAAAGCTCTACTTTGCAAACCAAATCTCGAATTTGCAAGCACATCAATTCCGGCATGTAATCCTTGAATTACACATTCTAATCTGTTGAATTTTAGGATCATCGACAACTTGAAGAAGAGCCTCGCCAACAAGAAGGATGCTGTGGCTCGTGAGCAGGCTTGCGTTGCCATTGAGGCTATTGCCTCGCATTCCGAGGTTGCCGCGAATGTTGAGCCTTATCTCGTCGTCCTCCTTCCCAATGTTCTTGCTGCCGTAGGTGACAAGATTACTGCTGTCAAGACCGCTGCTTCCGCCGCCGTCTCTGCCATCGCTGGCGCCATCAATGGCAATGCTTGCAAGGCTGCCCTTCCTGCCATCATGGAGTCAATCCGCACTGCTCAAAAATGGCCCGAGAAGATGGCTGCTTTGGATTTCATCGATGTCCTGATCAAGACTGCACCCGCTCAACTCGCTTACCGTGTCCCCGACTTGATTCCCGTCGTTTCAGAGGCTATGTGGGATACAAAGAAGGAGGTCAAGGAGCGCGCTTACCAGACTATGGAGCAGATCTGCCAACTGATCGTCAACAAGGATATCGATCGCTTTATCCCTGAGCTCATCAAGTGTATCGCCAAGCCTGAGAATGTCCCTGAGACTGTCCACTTGCTCGGTGCCACCACTTTCGTCACTGAAGTCCAGGAGCCCACCCTGGCTCTCATGGTTCCTCTGCTCGATCGTGGTCTCGCAGAGCGCGAGACTGCCATCAAGAGAAAGGCGGCTGTCATTGTCGACAACATGTGCAAGCTCGTCGACGACCCCAACATTGTCGCTCCTTTCTTGCCCAAGATGATGCCCGGTCTTCAGAAGAACTACGATAACTTGGCTGACCCTGAGGCCCGTGAGAAGACCAAGCAGGCTCTGGATACCATTACCCGCGTTGGCAATGTCGTTGATGGCAAGATTCCTGAAGCCCGTAACGATGGTGATCAGAAAGTCGTCCTCGGCAAGCTCAAGGAAGTTTTGAGCCCCAAGTATGCTTCCTACCTCGACAAGATGGGCCCCGTCGCCGAGTACATCGCTGCTATGGCTGGCCAGCTCATCGACGAGAAGGAGTCCGAGAACCTGGTGTGGGTTGACAACCTGAAGGCTTACGTCGCTGTCATCACCGGCATCGACAACGCCGAAGCCACGGTTGACTCTCTCCGCAAGCGCGCCTCTCCCGATGCTGTCGAGGATGAGGCCGTCGAGGCCGACGAGGAGGAGGGCGAGGATCTGTGCAACTGCACCTTCTCTCTGGCCTATGGTGCCAAGATCCTTCTCAACCAGACGCACCTGCGTCTCAAGCGTGGCCAGCGTTACGGTCTCTGTGGTCCCAACGGATCTGGAAAGTCCACTCTCATGCGTGCTATCAACAACGAGCAGGTTGAGGGTTTCCCCAAGCAGAGTGAGGTCAAGACTGTGTTCGTTGAGCACGACTTGGATTCCGCTGACACTGAGATGACCACTATTGAGTGGACTATGAAGAAGCTTGCCGAGGCCAATGTCGCGACGACTCAGGATGACGTCGTCAAGCAGCTCCTTGAATTTGGCTTCACCGAGGGCATGGTGTCTGGTGAAATCAGTGCTCTGTCCGGTGGATGGAAAATGAAGCTCGCCCTCTGCCGTGCCGTCTTTGAGGCTCCTGATATCCTGTTGCTCGATGAGCCTACCAACCATCTGGACGTGAAGAATGTCAAGTGGCTCGAGCAGTACCTCTGCGACTCTCCTTGCACATCCATCATTGTCTCTCACGACTCTGGTTTCCTTGACAATGTCTGCCAGCACATTGTTCACTACGAGCGATTCAAGCTCAAGCGATACAGGGGCAACCTGGCTGAGTTTGTCAAGCGTGTCCCCTCTGCCAAGTCTTACTATGAGCTTGGTGCATCAGAGATGGAGTTCAGCTTCCCCGAGCCCGGTTTCCTCGAGGGTGTCAAGACCAAGGCGAAGGCTATCCTGCGTGCCACCAAGATGTCCTTCCAGTACCCTGGTACCTCGAAGCCTCAGATTGCCGACATCACTTTCCAGTGCTCCTTGGGCTCGCGTATCGCCGTCATCGGACCCAACGGTGCTGGTAAGTCGACTCTGATCAATGTCCTGACTGGTGAGCTCATCCCCACCAAGGGTGAGATCTACCAGCACGAGAACATCCGTATTGCCTACATCAAGCAGCACGCGTTCGCCCACATCGACAACCACCTGGACTCGACTCCCTCAGAATACATCCAGTGGCGTTTCCAGACTGGCGAGGATCGTGAAACCATGGATCGTGCCAACAAGATCATCACTGAGGATGATGAGAAGGCCATGGACAAGGTGTTCCGAATCGAAGGTACCCAGCGCCGCATCATTGGCATCAACTCGCGCAGAAAGTTCAAGAACAGCTACGAGTATGAGTGCTCATGCGCCATTGGTGAGAACATTGGCATGAAGAACGAGCGCTGGACTCCCATGATGTCTGCTGACAACGTCTGGTTGCCCCGCAACGAGTTGTTGGCCTCGCATCAGAAGATGGTTGCCGACGTCGACATGAAAGAGGCTCTCGCCTCTGGTCAGTTCCGTCCTCTGGTCCGAAAGGAGATTGAGGCTCACTGCGCCAACTTTGGTCTGGATGCTGAGCTTGTGTCGCATTCTCGTATGAGGGGTCTGTCTGGCGGTCAGCGTGTCAAGACGGTGCTTGCTGCCTGCTCATGGCAGCGACCTCACTTGATTGTTCTCGACGAACCTACTAACTACTTGGACCGTGACTCTCTCGGTGCCTTGTCCAAGGCGTTGAAGAAGTTTGAGGGTGGTGTCATCATCATTACTCACTCTGCCGAATTCACCAAGGACTTGACGGAGGAAGTCTGGGCTGTCATGGACGGTCAGATGACTCCCTCTGGCCACAACTGGGTGTCTGGACAGGGCTCCGGTCCCCGTCTCAAGCAGGATGACGATGATGAGGAGGACAAGTTTGATGCCATGGGCAACAAGATTGTTTCGACCAAGAAGAAGTCCAAGCTGACCTCTTCTGAACTCCGAAAGAAGAAGAAGGGTATGTTACTCTTTGCCGGTTTATTGTCCCAAGTCATGAGTCGCATTCGCTAACAAGATGATAGATCGTATGGCCCGCCGAAAGCGTGGTGAAGAGGTTTTCAGCGATGAAGACGATATTTGAGCGCGTTCATACCCCATCAAGTCTGTGGTGGCGTAGTAATTGGCCGACCTTCTGACGCTTGGTGTTCCGATTTATGTTTGTACCATGATTTATTTCTATTTCCTATGTACGGTAATGTGGGGGAGGGTAAAAGTTTTTCAAAGTGCGATGCGTTTTGGGAAATGACTGCATAACTTGGGCTGCTGATAGAATTGGCGTCTCACATAGACGACGAAGACGATTGCTTGTGGATTATGTCGTGACAACACTGGACGGGTTGGAGGACCCTTACGTGTGAGATTCGAGGGACCACGAGAGCTTGAGGATAACGAATAGTGAAGGGAAATTAGTAAGTCGAATAGATTTTGTCAGTGAGTACGGAGTATAAATGAGCCTTTATCGTGACTCGTGACAGACCGAGTGTCGCTGTGCTGGGTGCGTTGGAGACGTGGCATTGATGCCCAGTTTTACCGTAGACAATTTCATGTTGTATTACCAAGCCTGGAGGCTGGGAGCCCGACGCGTCACCTGCATGGGAGGTACATAATCACTAAATGTACCATCGCGACCAACTGCACGTGTCACGTACCATCAAGACGCATTTTAGGGTACATACCTTGTAATAAAGTGTACGTAGTGCTCGTTGAGTGCTCGGATGATGCTTCAGACTTCCTTTATGTGCAGCGCTGCCTTCACTCCGTATGTCCCTATTGTATGATTTGCATCCGCCAGCCACCAACTGAAGTTCTGAAGTTCTAACGCTAACGAGCATTGCATTGCAATTTGCATCCGCAGCTTTATTCTCGGCGTGACGGCGACTCGGCAACAGCATTCGCGGGACGCCCTGATTCGCTCGCTTGCACGACGTAGGCCCCACTTGTTATTCTGTTGGTGCAGCTACATAAATAAGCCGAGGGTTGCAGCAATTCTCATCCGTGGGTGTTCTGCTTCTGTCGCCACAATGCCACCCCGTTAAATCACTGATCTTTGGGTGCCGACTTTTCTGGGCCAAACCTCACTCGTGAATCCTCTAGTCTCATACGTGACGAAGCCCTGTCAATCACCAATTTCGTCTTATTTTGACACACCGGATAATTGATATCCACCAATTGCTCAAGATGGATAGTTACGCTCCCGACAATACTGCACCTCTTCTGCCTCGCACTGAAAAAGATGAAGAGTTTGCGTCTATAAACTCACAGCTACCCCAGCCTACAATACCAGTTGTAAGCGGCTTGATCGATCACAGCATTATCTGATATAGTTTATTAAAGTGTACCTCAGGAAAGTTTGCGGCGCCCATACCCTCAAACCTACCTTCTTTCGGCAGCTGCGGAGCATTATGTATCCAAAATGCGATGTGATGCAGTTATGGCGGAACAGCTGAGTTTTACGACTACAATTCCTGACTGGCCCAAGACGTCGCCGGGCGGTTGCGCTTATGCAGTACATATGCATGATACACCAGAGGCTATTGCCGAGCGGCCGTGGGAAGCTGTATGCTCTGTAAAAGACACGACTAGTACATCAGGTTCGATATACTAATCCTTCTCCAGATTCAGTATGCAGTAAGGCGTATGTCTCCTCCGGGAGATTCTAGATCAGACTTTCTGGGGAATGTTCCTGTAAAAATGCATAAGTTCAGGTGCTCTGGCTTGAAGCACTGCGAATTTGTGGACAAAGCGCTGTTGGAGCCAGCATCCTACCGCGACATTGGAGACTATTGGGAGAAGCTACAGAGCGTTCGCAAGTCCTTGACTGAAGACTCTGAGCATCAAGATCTTCGGGATGCTGTCACGTATGTATTAACAGAATAACATTACGGAACGATGCTAACACCGCATTAGCTGGGCTTGGACTATCAAGAACGACTATTCTGCATTCAAGGCTTGCAAAATGGCACCTACAAAACAGCTTCCATCATGCAAGCCAACTGTCTTTCCCAGCTCAGATCAGGTATTGTCATTATCTTCTCTAAAAGCTGTTTCTAGCTCATACTAAAAGGCCGCTTGGACAGGCAATTGGCGGCCGAATACAGCGATGGATCCGCTGCATTAATCACGCCAGTGCAGATGGACACCAGAAAGCTTTTGTCCCTAATAGATATGATGCATATATTACGCAAATCGAACAGATTCTCACCAGCACAGATGAACTGGTCTGCCATGAGGGCTGTTACGTCGTTAGCCGATCACGACGTCGAAGTAAAACCTGCGGCAAGTACTGTGCCACTATGACAAATCAAGATGATGTATTGACTCGGGGAGATAACAGACGTTGTCCACCCTCTCAGTGGCCCTGGGCAGATCAAGACTCTTGAGTGCCCTGTCGTAATATGGTTTATAGTACCATCAAGACAGCTTAGGCCTTGGATCTTGATTAACTCGATTGGGACACACTCTCATCCGCCCCCTCCTCCAATTAAGATCGATAAGCCAACACTACAGGGACTATTCAACGATCTTAGAGAAGGCCGAGCTCCGAATGGAAACCAAGACAAGGGACTGCGTAAGTCAATTGGTGAAAAACGCACTGTGCCTACATTCTTCATTAACAATTGATTTAGGTATATGGCAACAATCTCCGGCATTCCAAGATCTTCTTACGGACTTTGACTTTCAGGCTATCGGTGAATCCAACATTGAGCTTATCAATTATGGCTATATCGCGTATATGCTTCGCAAGAATCAAGCTATCCACGACTTCTGGGCGTCATTACGTTTGGCATGTCTTCACGAGTGGCTGACATATCATAAAGGCAGCGCAAGCGCGGTAAGTATAATGCCCCTTCGTAATGTCTCAAGCTAACGAAGTACACTAGTATATTCGGACTGTCATTGATAACGGAGAAGATTTCCTTGCAGTTTGTTTCCATGGATCACAAGCTCAACTTTGGTCTCGGGCTCCCACGTTTCAATTGGATACGAAATGCAAAAAGATCCAGGATAAAGTTCAATATGAGGTTATCTTTGGTGCCCGAATAGGTTTTGGGAACCAATGTACGTTGTTCGGGATGTTTGGCCCAAGCCCTTACTAACTAATTCATCAATAGACATCTCACTGGCTCGAGCGTACATGACCTCTCGGAATGCCCTATCATATAAGAGATTATTTCAAGAGCTCTTTAGCTGCCTGGAACATCAGTGTAGGGTTCAGGTTCGCTGGCAACACATTCATCAGCAAGGCATCATTGGTGTGACACTTGATCAAGACGCAGGAGCTATACAAGGTAAGAACCGAGGGTAATTTCTCGTCTGCAAGTATTATTTCTCTAACCATGCAATTCACTAGGCCTTGGAGAGTATCTCCACTCCATTGACTCCAGCCATGACGTTGAGTGGCACTTGATGAATTGCGTGAGATACTGCCAGGTTCGCTTCGATCGCAGCATCAGTAAGTTGTAATGCCGTATCACTTTAATACGTCATTTGCCTAACTACATCTATAGGCGATCAATGTTCCGAACTAGGCGACTCGGATCGCTCAAAAGACTCAATGTGGCAGAAAATGAGGACTCTTCCTGAAGCATTGACTTCACAAGCTTACTTCGAGCTATGTGATATAATAGAAACAGGTAGGCTTTCTTTCCAACACATTGTCAAGAGGCAACGCCACTAATTGCTCTCTAGACTATCCATGTTTGAAATATTGGATTCGGCACAAGAAGATTCCTATCATTGCCAGTGGTCTTTGCCATGGAGTTTCGAGTCTTTCTAGGAAGCATTGGGACTCTATGTCAGGAGACATCAATGGGGTCGAGTGTCTTCATGAGCAGTCGTATAGGACTGGAGGGCATTTCATCTCCTTGTTGTATGCTATCAAATCGTAAGTCATTATCACCACATCATTACTTACAAAGATGCTTATATTTCCTAGTGCCGAAGTCCTTGATTTTCAACAACTACGCCGCTTAGCCACAGCATCAAGCAATGATGCCTCTACAGGCTATCCAACTAGTGTTCAGACGCAACGAGATGAGACCTCTTCTCTGCTGAATCGTAAGTAATATCTTCGTATCAAGTTTTGTATCTCATTAAGCTCACAAATCAGGCACCCAACAAGAAATATCGGAGGACCGCTGTCCAGGTCATTCTGCACAGCGTGAGCCATCAGAGACAGAAGAGTATGGCTATGGAGGACCCCCATCAGAATCAGGTGACTCTGGTGTGTCAAGGTGAGCGGTAATGGTAACGAATCATACAAGTGCATCAGGCTAACTATCATGCAGGCCATCGTCGCCACATTTTACAAGACCTCAACCTGTGATCCGTTCAATCCAAACTCAATCAAAGTCAACACAGCAGGCAGGACCTACTATTCCTTCGAGACCAGTTGTTCCAAGACCAATCCTTCCAGCGCCAGCAAAAGGGGCAGGATCTACTGTTGCTTCCAGACCAACCCAGCCAGGGCCAGCTCCAACGCAAGGGACAGGACCTAATGTTATTCCAAGACCAACACAACCAGTAGCGCCAACGAAAGCGACAGAACCTACCATTTTAGATAAAATTCAGACATTGACTACGTTTTTGGGAAACAGCAACGTACCCGAGGAGCTACGTCAACATGCCCAGGCCAAACTCAAGGACTTAATTAGTAGTCTATAGTTTTTTTAATTCTTACGAATCATTTGTGATAATGCTCGACAGGCTACAAGGGTCAAGCCTAGGGTTATCGTGCATTATCGCGACTTCTGTCACGGCCGCAAAGGCCAGCACCACTGGGGTAGCGGCAGATGAGTTCGCCCAAGGGGAGAGCAGAGCCTGGTCATTGACGACTTTCAATAGGTTCCTGGTAGACGATCCACGTGGTCTGACGGTCGTGGATCCGAATGGAAGTCTGGGATGAGGTGTCGTGCATCTTTGAAGGCCAGCCTGCAGTAGAGCAATGCAGCCATCATACGGCCGGCAACGTTATATCCTGACGCAGTCTCAATCAAGTACTCCGTGGCTCAGTCATACTGTATTAGGTACATCCACCCTCAGCAAGTAAAGTTTGCAGATTGGATAGCCCACTTCATGTATATTGTGCGCAGGAAAAATAGAAACGATTGACGAACTACGCGTAACTAACTTACAATATATACTACATATGTACGTGTATGTACCACATAACTGCATGCTTCATGTGTTCCCCGCTGTAGTTCCTGCAAGGTCCTGCATGCACGGTCCTGCAAGGTTTACCTGCCTCCGTGAACACCACCTCCTATGTTTCCCCGCAGAGATAGCTCATGACAATGAGACATACAGGCTGTCTTAGACACTGGTGCAAGAATGAAAGATAAAGACTCAGTGCGGATCAATATGTAGTTTAAACCATCAACAGAAGTAACTACCACGTCCACAAGGAGTGACTGATCTACTACCGCTGTGCCAAGATTGTTTTATAATCGCATATCGGAGGTATAGAGGTCGTTTGTGTCTCCTCCGTAGGATGGATGGATGGGATTGCGATGGCGTCGTCACATTTGCTGATACCGGAAGGTCTGGTGGTGATATGGCTGAAACGTGGTTTATCAGAGGGGAGGGGGGCGGGCGGACAGTGGACTACCTAAGGTACCTAATTAGTAATAACTATGAGGTCTCGACTCTCAAAAAATGCGTTGAACGGGGTAAGGAAGACGCAGCTAATGTTGGACGGAGAGGGACATCAGAATGATGTGGCCTTTGCTCACCGAGAGACTTTTTATGTACCTAGTGCTCTGTGCCATAGCTACCTATGTGTGTACTGTGCATTATAAGGTGAGGTCATCGAGGATATGCGTGGTGCGGTATGTACCATGTCGAGCAGCAGAGACAATGTGTTTGCAAGATTGCGTTAGTAGGCCGATTGTCACGATGAAAGTAGCACACATAGACATTGTATGTAGCAACTTTATCAATTCATCTTTCAGTAGGGTATATGCGCACTATCCAAGATCATAGGAATCTCCACACTCGACACGAAATTCAAGCAAACACAAACAGGTCCACACATGTCAAAACAATCCAAACAGGGATCCAACGTCCATGGTCGCACATCAGACTCATAACGTCATGTACCAATGACCGTCGTGGCGTTTCCTGGGAACAAGTCCTCGGAAAAGCGTGAAGTAGGTTCTTGTAAAGTCAAGAAGAAAAAAAAGGAAATAAAAGGACAAAAGAACACAAAGACTTTCGTGCAGGCGGGGAACGCATCAAATTTGCGTCCCTGAGAGAGCAAGCGAGCGACGACGAAATCAAGACTGCCTGCCACCCGGCGTTTATGAATCCAAATCATGTGGAATGCCCTTCCGGTTAATGCCGACCAGGCGACCGAGCTCGGTCCAGAATCCAACGGGCGGATGCTTCAAGCTGGCCTCGTACTGGTCAATGATGGGCCTCTGCCAGACAAGATCCGCCTCGTGCGGCTTGACAGTTCTGGTGCGCTTGAAGAGCTTCCAACCGAAGAACAGGACAGGCGCAAGAAGCTGCATGGTGTAGTTTCGGAAGAAGCTCTCCACACTCCAAGGCGTGAAAGCGGTGTATCCGTAGAAGATCACCACCAGGGTCTGCACAAAGAGGGCGATATATGTGCCATATGGCTGGAACCGTCCGTAGTATGGGAGGGTCTTGCGGTCGACGCCTTGTGCCTTGCAAGCGCGGTAGTAGTAGAGAAAGGTCACATTCATGACCAGGTAGTCAATGATGCCACCGGCGGTGATGAGATCGACAAGCCATCCCACGACCTTCTTGGAGCCATTGCCCACCTGCAGGAAGGACAGGAAGGGGAAAAGCATGACGACGCAGAAGCAGTAGATGGGCACTCCGTTACTCCATGTCTTGCGTAGGAAACGAGGAGCGCGGCCCTCGAGGGCGAGGCCGTATAGGGAGCGAGTGGCGCAATATGTATACGTGTTTCCGGCCGAGAAGATCGACGTGAGCATGAGCGCGTTCACGAAGTCTGGGAGAACATTGACTCCGAGCATCTTCATGGACATGACATATGGCGACGCGGCGGCATTCGAAGACGACGATTCGCCAGTGAGGATGGCTACCAAATCGGGGTAGTTGTACGGAATAACGATGCCGACACACAGGGCGCTTCCGAAGAAGAAGAGACCGAATCGCCAGTAGATGGTCTTGAAAGCCGTCTTGATATAAGTGCGAGGACGCTTCGCTTCAGCGGCAACCATGGACACGTATTCGGGGCCAACGACGGCAAAGGCAGCACTCCAGAGCGAGCCGAGAAAGCCCTGAAAGCGGCCCGAGTCTCCCGTGGCGCCGTTGAATACGGCAAAGGCACCAGGCTCTTTCCAGTATCTAAATCCGTAGACATCATGCTTGGGGTTGCCGCCAAGCATGGTCACAAAGGTGTAGAAGAAGAGCATGAATAGAAGAATGACCTTGCCGCCTGAGAGCCAGAACTCAGCTTCACCGTAAGCGCGGACGGCCAGTACATTGATTGCACTACAAAGACGCAAACACTGTTTAGCATACGAGCAATTATATAAATCTCATGGAGAGAAAGCCGGCCGGGGGAATGGAAGAGGGAATTGCGTGCGGGAAGGTCGGAGGAAAGACCACAGATACCGGGCAAAGCACACCATGCACCCCTTCCCACAAGTTTGAAGCACACGATATCCCCATCTTCATTCACACGAGGAAAAAAGGGCGGAAGTTTTCTTACGCGTAAAGGATGATGACACCAGCACAGATGGCCGCTGTGGGCCCAGGTTTCGTAATGCCTTCATTCCAATAGGAAAGCACCAGATTGATGGCAGTAATCTCAAAGGGGATGAGCAGAGCTTCATATAAGAAGAAGTTCCAGCCTGCCATGAAACCCAGCGCATCATCAACCCAGTGGCCAGCCAGACGAATGAATCCACCAGATACGGGCATTAAGATGGTCATTTCAGCCACCGAGTTGTTGACACATGCGAGAACCAGAGGGTACAGGGTGAAGGCAAGCAGGAGACTGCCCGGACCTCCCTTTGCCAAACCAGTTCCGATACTGACGAAAAGCGCGGTACCAATAGAGCCACCAATGGCCACGAGTTGAATTTGACGGTTGTTCAATTTGCGGTGCAAGCCATCCGAGTGACCCTCGATGGAGAACTCGCCGATGTCCGGGGATCCAGGGATGCTGGGCTTGGAGCCCTTCTCCTCGTCGCTGGCCATATTGGGCAATCAGGTTTCACAGTCGTCTATACAATTTGTCGGGAATCGTGCAATTTCGTGAAACTAGACTTATGAGGACTCGAGGAGAGCTGCCTATGCGCAATGCGTCGGGAGGAAGACCGGTGAATGCACAATGCACGACTTGTCACGAGCAATGTGATATGGTGACAAGATGTTTGATGCTCGGAAGGTAAACCGAGAAATTGCCTCACACACAGCGCACGTTCACTCAATCAAGAGATAGGCGTGATGCTGAAAGATGAAAGGTTGAGTGAGGAATTGCGAAGGCACAGAGAGAGGAAAGACGCTTTCCACGCGCGAGGGACTGGGGAGGGGGGTGGGGGGGGCAGATGAGGATGTACATATACACTTTGAGGCGAGCTACGCAATAAGCAAGGGCACAAAGTTAGAAACTCAATGTAGCAAGTAAAAAAGAAGAGAACAATGACAAGGCCGGGCCGGCCGCGGCTTATCGTCAGACCGTCAGACCGTCAGACGCCCCCAAGCCGTGACAGACAAAAAGAGTCGGAAGGCAGCACTAGTATCAAAGTACATACATAGGTACATATCTAGGTAGGTATGTACATACATATGTACGGAGTACATACATGCGCGTAAAGTGAGCAGTGCCCCGGAGTGGACGATGGATGTGGGGCCTGCAGAGAGTCGCATTCCTCGATTGGCCCGCGCATGATTGGACCGGCGCAGGTCCCTAAGCGGAACCAGAGGCTTGGCAAGCGCGAAAAGACAAGCCCCAAAGGCGCAGCCGCAGCCGCGGGCGAGAAGAAATTTGGCGGGAATTTTGGTTCGGTTCGACCGTACGCCGGGTAATTCAAGGGCCAAGTTGTGTACGTACTCCGCACTGCGCAGTAGTGGGCTGGGCTAAGGCAAGCTTGGCGTTTTTTTTGGGGTTCGTTGGGGAGACCTTAATGACCACCCTTATAACTGCTTAATCACCACCATGATAACCTAAAATGGTATAGTGTGTTTCTGGTACCCTGCTAGTGCGGTACATACTCTATCTAGCGC